>JASDQU010185446.1:0-20722 GCA_032191745.1 Picea mariana | reverse complement strand
TAAAAGACATAAAAAGGGACATTTTTTGGCATTAAGTTGTGATTGCATCTCATGTCCTCGCTTGCAGTATTGATCCTTTAGCTGGTTCCCGCTTTGCGTTATAAACCATTGCCTAAGCAGTTTTTGCATCCTCAACCAAGCAGAGCCTTGTTTATATCCTTCACCATTTGACACCCTATACCTTGGAGGGAACATCACCCCGAGTGTCCATCTCCCGCATGCACTTCCTTTCATTGAGCATAGGTACGTTACACTGCTGGAACTAGTTTTGCTTACTTGCAACACTTGTTCCCTCCTCTGTATCATATCATTCAATTGTTATGAAAAAAAAAAATACGGGCGGGAAGGGAGTACTATATTATAATTGGCAGCAGTTGTGTTGCATTTGAGCAGAGCACAAAATTATTGAGTCCTTGTGTCATCATAATTTTGGGTTTAGCATGGCCTTAGGAAGCTGATCTCGTTACAAAGTTTTCTCTACTGATTGGTTACTCTTCCAGTCCCTATAGAGAACGTTATTGATGCCCCATGCATCTAATAGTCACATCATTGAGTATATGATGCCGAATTCCACCATATGCCTCATGCTCTTGTTCAAAGGAAGTCTATCAACCTGCGTCGGCCACTCCTCAAAAATCTTGACTTTGCATATTGGCCATACCCTTAGTTTGTCTCAGAATCACATAACACTATGGTCTTATAATGCACCCTAGCCCTACTTTCATCATTGGTAGGTCACCTTGAACCCAACAATCGACACATCATCATTGTTCGTTCACTGGATGGTTTCCATTATGTGCGATGACAAGACATATATTCACACTTTGGGATCCGTGCAATGTCTTGGATGCCATTAGCCCTATTGGTGGTTTCCTCACCTTTGTCAGCAATTTTCATCATTGGCTGTTATTCAGAGGGTCTTTTTCGTGTACCTCTTGCACTTGGCACACGTGAAAGATGCACATGGTTGTTGGTTCATGAACAAGTTCTTCATCCAATCTCCACCAAATTATGAAGCTCCTTCTTTGTTCCTCGTGTTGTCTGATGAGAGATTCCTTAATTCTCTCCTTTCAGTGGGTCTCTTTCCATCGACTTCATCTCATTTATTCAGGACTTAGGACCTAGAGTTTTATGAGTACCTTGAGGCTTGCATTCATTAGTGGCAGGTTCTCTTGCCATTGACAGATGGGAATACATCAATGTCTCCTTATCAATGGATTCCTCAAGTGTTCAACACTTACTCCTTTATTCACACTTGTAGAAATGTACTTGGTGCCTTGATACCTACTTTCATTATTGGTAGCTTGTCTCACGTTTGTTAACGGTATACCTCAATGATCAATAATCAAACGATGTCTCATTATGTTCGACCTCAACTCCTTTATTCACATAATGTAGACTTGCACCCTTAGTGGATAGTGTAGAGGACTTGAAGACATCACTATGTGGCCGCATCTTTCCTGAGCTGTTGCCCCCTTTTCATCGGACCAGTACCTATTTGACTTCAGTGATCATGGGAGATCAGATTGTACTTCATGGTATACATATATCTTCAGATTGATTTTGAGACTGGTTTCACTGGGCCTTGTTCGTGACTATGACAACTTTTGGCATGTAACCGCATTTGTATTTGCCTATTCATGGCCATGAACACTTGTTTGGTATATTTTCCACATGGATCTGCATTATATTCCTGGAAGCCATGTATGCAAAGTCAGTACATAATGTAATGAGCAATTGGGTCCGTCCAACTGGTTCTCTACCACTCCACTTCTGGGTTATTTATAATGTATTTCGGCCATTGCAAATACTCCTCTGATCTCACAGATTAGGGGGCATCTGTTATAGAAAGATTTTCCTCACCATTGCTATCTTGCACAGAGGGCCTTTTTCCATTTCCCTATGCAGACTTATCATCCCTTTTTGATGAATCCAGAACCAAAAATACACATTTTCCCACATATACGCTCCCTATATGCTATACAAGATGCATATATGCAGGCTGCTCCACTACAACCCACATACATTAGGATTTGTGCCAGAAAATACAAAAATGGAGTTGGGTTTCCATGTCACAACAAGAGATCTCTGATCCTTGGCCTTCCATATACTGGAAACATTTTGACTCGGCCATTCAGTTGCATTTTGAAGGCTATAAGAGCACAATTTCGAGCTATAGAAAATAAGAGAAAGCATTCAACATTCATAGCAAAGTTACTTTGGAGAAATTACTTCATATTAAGTCTGCGTCCCTTTGTCCCTCAAGTTTGAACACAGTTTTCAGCCCCCAAGCTCTTTCCCTATTGTAGAGAGGACCTCATTAGCTCTTTCCTATGAGCTTGCCTTTGGTGGAGGATTGAAGTGGTGGAGACCCAGTTGGAAGGAACTTGGTTTCTTGGTTTTGAACCGTGCCGACATAGAAGTATGTAATGTTGTCACTTCTGCTGATCAATTATTAATAGAAAAACTCATTTCCTGTCCTATTGGTATCATGCAAATATATGATTATTATCCATGGGCATGTTTGTAATTTTTATTAATGGATTATGCTATCTGATGTGCTAACCCCTATTATATTATCACTATATACTTTCTCTGCTTGTTTTTTGAAGACTGGTTGCAGGTATAAAGCTTTGGGTCAAAGTGCTCGACGGTGGAACATCATCGAACATTGGATTGAGGTAGGCCTCTTTCTTATCTTGCACATTAGTTTGTATAGCATATGTTGGAATTGAGTTGATTTTTGCAGTCATACCTATCTTTTGTGGTTTACCCTTGACCATAGAGAGTTTTTCCCTCGTAACATTTTGTAATAAAGTAGTGTAACTACCTGAATGATCATTGGAAAAGGTATGGATGACATGGCAAGTTAGTTAGGATTTCCATCCTCCATGAATATTTGGGGTTGCATGCGAACACGTTTGTCGTTCTTTTGTTCACTCAAGAGAGTGGAGTAGAGTAGTGGAAAAAGGGAGAGCAAAGCATTGTAAGAGAGAATTCATGACTGTAACAAAGAGTTGAATGGAAAAAAAAGAGAGATTTCCATGTCCATTTGTTCCTAAAGTCTTGCATGAATATGTAATAGATTTAGAACTGTGTATGAATGGAGAAGAGAGAGGAGAGCACATGCCATAGATCTTTGCTATGTTTCTTTAATTTGAATGTGTCGGAAATGAATAAATGAAATACAAAGTCCTTTCTCTCTACAATATGATGTGTGTTATGGGTTGAATGTGTATTTTCTTAACTTTTTGATGTAACATACTCTGTTATTTATCTAGGGATGAATGAATGGATGTACTTATACCTAAGAGGGTTTTCATGTATGCATTGTCCCTTCGCATACAACACAATACTATCAGTCTCTGTGATTCTCATGGCATCTTGGGTGAGACCTTCTTTGGTCCTAGAATGAAGATTGAATATGTCGATGCCTAGGGGATTTTTTGGTCAAATATTGATGAACCCTAGTTATTCAACCTCGGGGTTTTCCTGTATGCACGATCCCTTCACATTTGATACAATATTATCGGTCTCTATGACTCTCATGGCATCTCGGGTGAGACCTTATTTGGTCCTAGGATAAATATTGAATATGTCGATGCCTTGGAGTTTTTTTGGTCAAATCTTGATGAACCTTGGGTCTTCAACCCCCTAGTGAGAGAGTGTTTAGAGCCAACACTACCAATGGTCAAAATTTTATGATTTCCTTGAATTAGTTGGGTAGAATTTCTACTCTGAATAAATGCACATATGGAAGTTCATCATCTAAACTTCCCCCACTTTCCCCATTTCTATTATGGACAAATGATCAGGTATCACATTATTCTTCCTTAGTTTTATTACTATCTCAAAGTCGAATTCCTATAAAAGAAGTATACATCGAAAAATCCTTCCTCCCAAGATTGGTTTATTCACTAGGTTCATTAGTATAGAATATATAAATCTTGTCTACTAAATTCCATATAGAAATAATGAGTTTCCAATACACCTTTCTTCAATAATAAGTAATGAAAAACCAGCCTACCAACCATATTAGATCTAGAGACAATTATTTTCCTCGACTTCTTCACCTCTATTTCCTAGTCTATACATGTACCAACCAAATTCCAAATAAAAATAACTAGCATATCCTTGAAGTAGGGGAAAGGGATCAATGCCGAAGTGAATTAGGGAAGTTATGTAGCTCAAGGATAGGAGGAGTGTTTCTTTTGGAATATCCTTAAATAACTTATAGATCAAGATCCATTCAATAGGCTCAAAGTGTTTCTTATTCATTTGTATGTGTATGGTAGGCATGTGTCTATGATACAATTTAGTTAGAGGTCAAAAGAACTTGGCTAGATGAGATCAATAGGCCATAGTACACAAGCGGCTCATCACATCCACTTGATAGTTCTATTTCCATTTTAGAAAAAAAACCATGCATATAATGAAAAAAGAAAATACAAAATAATTGCATATAGTAGGTTGCGAAATTCCAACATGTATTAAGTATAAGCTAGAATTCATAATAATATTTTCACATTGAGAAATAAATTCATTGAACCCATACATAACATATGAAAACTTTTCAAATATCTCAGAGACATCAAAATAAATTTAATTTTTAGAGTCTTCACAACTTGGAAAGAAAGTTACATAAATGAAATACCTAGACCATAACTTTAACTTGGTAACCTACATATGCACAAACATATATGTGCATATACATATACATATACATTATATTGATTTTACCATTGAACGATAATTATGTTCTAGCTCCATGGAATCTATATTAAGGTAGATCCTTCACGATACATTTACAAACCAGCCTAACAATATTTATAACTATATGAGAACAATTATTTCCTAATGTATATGTGCTCACATTTCAAGAACCCTTCATACATACCATGATTACACAATTTTTCTTTCATTTTATCATAGAAACTTAGTATATGTTTATATTAGCTATTATCAACGGAAATATATAAGGTCATAGAAGACAATCAAGCAATTGAAGTTCATATATATAATGGTCATCGATACAATTTTAGATTCTCATGTTATTCCTACATTTTTTTTCTACATAATGATCTAATAAAAAAATCAATAAAAAAAAGAAATAACATATTTTATTGATTTCATTGACTATCAGAAACTCCTAGATAGAACTTGGGACATTAAAAATAACTACATGTGTCTATATGCATAGCAAGTTGTCATGTGTCAAAAGGGCCTCAACAAATATATGACCTCAAATTCCATCATCAACAATGATGTAAATGTGGCATTAAGTTCAAATTATAAAAGATATACAAATTTGTTTATTAGCGGATAATATTAAATTGCAATAGTCAATTCTAAAACCTAAACTCCTACTTCCTTTAACAAGCCAACATACACATATGTAAATTTTTTTATGGAATTTGATCATAATCTAGTTCATTGTTACCAAGTATGTCCACATTTAGCTAGAGTAGGAACTAGCCACTAACTAAACCCAATGGCAAGAGAAAATACTAGACCTTTTACCACCATGGAAGCCACTAATTAAATTAAAGCTTCATAAATTGAATAAAACATTGCTACATGATACCAAATAGAGATGATATGCATATTTGTAAAAGAAATTCCCAAAACCATCAAGTTTCCTAAAGAAATATTATGTGTGCAATGCTAGAACAAAGGATCATGAGAATTCACTCTCCATATCAACCAATACACAACAATGAAAATTTATTAAAACCTAAACTTATCGATGCATTAAAACTTAAACTTATCTATACATTCATTGATTGTTAGTGTTTTGACATTGCATCCTTTAGGAAGATCCAAGTATTAAGTTTTTAGTATAGTTAATAAGCATCCCTAGGTTGTTATTACTAAATTAAAGGTTGTTATTACTAAATTAAACTTGGCATAATAGTGCACCTTCATAGAAACAATTGTGAAGAGTGAAACAATCCTTGCTTAGCTTCATTTCATCTTTGCCCAATACAACAAATGTTAAACCTGAAGATAATATCCTTATAGAATTGGTACAATCTCATGAAAATGGGGCATTGTTACAACCCCTCTTACAATTGTTGAGTTTGCTCTCCATGTCGGTGCTCCTTTAAGGGGGAATTATAAAGAAGTAGAGCCATGGCCATAAAGTAGGGCTCAAAAACTTGTCTTTAAGTATCGTATGGTGTCTCACTACTTGATTCATGGTGGACAATTGATAATTAAGAATCTTGAAGCATCTTTGCAAAGGTTATATAATTAAGAATATTGAAGTATCTTTGCAAAAGTTATACTTGTAATCTTAAATATTTATTTATATATAGAAATATTTGATTCATATCCATTGTGGAATATTTTTGTTAATTAAAATTAATGTTTTTTTTAATATATAATTTTTGTGATTTATTATTGTTAATATTATGTTTTTTTGGTTTATATTACATCACTATTAATAATTAAAAATGATGTAGTATGGTGGTGATTTTTAATATTGGTTGAATATGATCAAATTTTAGTTTCCATTATTAATAATTAAAAGTGATGTAGTATGATAGTGATTTTTAATATTCTTTGAATATGATCGAATTTTAGTTCTCATTTAATAATTAGAAATGATGTAGTATGGTGGTGATTTTTAATATTCTTTGAATATGATCAAATTTTAGTTTCCATTATTGGTCCTCATCGAATTCTCAAAATTGGAAATGATTGCTCACGCATAAACATTTTGATGTTGTCGAGGAGCTTAATAACATCATGTTTGTATGTCCCTTTAAATATTACAATGTAGGGCATCCAAAAATTTGACAAATGGTTTGAGAGAGAGCGATATATTAGGAACTTCTTAATATTGCTTAAAATTTCATTATTATTGGTGCTTTTGGTTGGTTGGAGTTTTTATAGGACATGTTACTCTATTGTAGTTATAGTTATCATTATTTAGAAATTTATTCCCATTGTAAATCATTGGTAATTTAATTGTTTTTCATCTCTATGTTTATGGGTCATGTTGAGAACTCATACATTTTTAAAGTCAAATATTTATATTCAAATTATTTTAATATATATTTATAATTAATTTTTTTTGTTTTTTAGTGTGATAATGGATAAACATTTAGAACATTTGGATTAAACTTAATTGCACTATGCAAGCATATAGATCTTTAAGGTGGATATATTGGAATATGTTTCCTCTTTTATTAGAAATAGATTCAACATGGTGAAAAATTGCGGGGGCACTTGAATTTTACAAAAATAATCACTTAAATATGTGGATTTAACAATTTTGCGTTGGATTTCCAACAAATATCCCTAGACAATATTGTCGGAAAAGAGTCATTTTGTAGAATGTTTAGACTACGACGTTCTTAACATATTTGTTCTAGGTTTACTTTTTATTTGTTTATTTATTTTTAATTTATTTCAATTTGTGTGTGTTTATGGTTTGGTTATCATTTAAATTTTAAGAGTTTTTCTTAAATCATTTTTTGTAGGTCTACTGAATCCATTTTTTGGGATACTACATCTAGGTGTATCTATTATGAACTCTTAGCTAGGTGGGTTTATTATGAAACATTGTTTACTTATTTAGATTACATGAATGATGCTCTTCCCTCATAAATGATATTAATTGGGCATTGAAAATGATCCCATGTAGCTTCTTTTCTCAAGATCACAATAATCATCTCCCAAGGAAACTGAAACAATTTCCATACAAACAAGTTTTTGAAATAAAAAAAATGTTGAAATATAGACCGTGAAATGTATACAAGCTATCTATAATAAACTGATTCTCATTCTCTTCATCGTTATCCATTTATTTTTGTTTATCCCCATATTCCATGGATGCACAGTAGTACTTATAATAGATTTTCCAATCCAAACCTTAACAAGCATGCAAGTAATTGTCCAACAAACTATACATTGCACAAATTTGGAATTCATATATTCAAGTCTCTAACTACCTATATTTTGAATGAGAATATATTCTTAAACTTTGCGATCATGAATGACAAACAAGCCAATCCACAAGAAATTCATTATCCTATTATCCTTGTGAACTTTTGATGGTAGCATATACCATTTAAAATAACCGAGGGATGAGTAGTCATTTATTTCAAGATGCCTTCCTAAAAGGTATTTGTGAAAAGAATAAGTTTATCCTTACACTAAAGAACCACCCAACTTATTTAACATAGAAAGAATTTGGAGGTTTAGTTTGGATGCCCTCAATGGAATGGAAGTAATTAAGTATGTATGATATCATTTATTATGCAAACAGACTCCTTGTTTTTTAACTAAATTATGTGATTAACCTGTTGATTTTTATGTCTTAAGAAGTTAATTAGATTAGTGTTATTTTACTTATAAACCATTAGTATAATAACTACATATAAAGTATTAATGAAAGAATAACATCCACAACATGCACAAGATTTATCCTGGGAAAATCCTCTAGGGTAAAAACCCAACAAAATTCCTCAATATAGATCCACCGACCAAGAACAATGTCTCTCTCCATGAGAGAATTAATAAAGAAGAAGATCCTCCTCTAACCCTTGTCTAGAGAAGAGTAGCACACCACTTAACCAAGAAATACCCAAGAGATAAACCAATAACCTTCATGACATCACCTCCTAGCTGCAGTAGCATCTCCCTCTGAGACTTGTGCACTTCCTCTTCTTGGCTGCAGAGCTAGTGAGTGAGTGTGTAAATGAGGTGTTGGCCTCCTTAAATATAAATAGTAGTCTGGCCAATCTAAAATTAGGTTTGGGCCAACCTGTCACTTTATCTTTCTATTTTCTATTTTACATGTCAAGGCACAATAGGGATGACTTTTACAAAGGAACAATAGGACCTAATTAACAAATATAATATAATAATGTTCTTTAGGGTTTGTCTTGGTCAAATAAAATAAGGATATCTTTCGAAGCTACTCAATCTTCAACACTCCCTCTTAGCAAGAAAGGTATTCTTCTTGTCACAATCATCATCACTGCTTTTGCACTTCTGTATACTTGGTCAGTGTCTTGTTGTTAATCACAGATCTGTATATCATAGGAAGTTCCACACTTTCACTGGAGTAACATACCAACCTGCGTTGGAGTAGCATACCAACCTACGTTGGGGTTATCATACCATCCTACGTTGGAGTAGCATACCAACTTGTGTTGGGGTAGCATACCAACCTACGATGGGATTACCAACCTATGCTAAGGTAGTGTACCAGCCTATGTTGGGGTTACCAACCTGCACTAGGTTAGCATACCAACATGAGTTGGGGTTACCAACCTGCATTGGGGTAGCGTACCTGACTGCGTTGGGGTAGCATACTAGTCTCCATTGGAGTTACCAACCTGCATTGGGGTAGTGTACTAGCCTACGTTGGAGTTACTAACCTGCATCAGGGTAACATACTAGCCTGCGTTGGAGTTACCAACCTGCATTGGGGTAGCATACCAGCCTACGTTGGGGTTACCAACCTACACTAGGGTAGCGTACCAACCTGCATCGGGGTTACCAACCTACATTGGGGTAGCGTACCAGCTTGCATTGGGGTTACCAACCTATGTTATGGTAGCATACTAGCCTGCATTGGGGTTACCAATCTGTGTTGGGGTAGCATACCAACCTATGTTGGGGTTGCCAACCTGTGTTGGGGTAGCGTACCAGATTGCATTGGGGTTACCGACCTATGTTGGGGTAGCGTACCAACCTGCGTTGGGGTAGCTTCCTCTACTAGGGATCTCATCACTTCCCTCTACTGGGTATCACATCACTTCCCTCTAGGGATCAAATATCTTCCCTCTACTAGAGAAAACAATCACTTCTCACTACTAGAGAAGTCTTTCTAGATCAATCCAAGCTTGTCTCTAAAATACTCAAACTTAACTCTGGATAGGGGCTTGGTCAACACATCTTCCACCTGCTCGTCGGTAGGAACATACCAGAGATTCATTTATCCCTTATCTATCATCTCTCAAATATAATGGTACTTGATCTCGATATGCTTGGAATTGTCATGACACACTGGGTTCACTGACAACTTTATGCAACTCTAGTTGTCATAAAAGATACAGGTTTCCTCCAAACCGAGATCAAACAATTCTGCAGTCAACTTTTGAAGCCACACTGCTTCGCCACAAGCTAACTATGCTACCACATAATATGCCTCTGCAAAACAAAGTTCCATATAGGTATGCTTCTCACTGAGTCATGAGATCACAACTGATCTCATACTAAAGCAACAACTGGATGTGCTTTTCCGATCTGTGACACTTCCTGCCCAATCTAAATCTGCAATATTATATAACACTCCGAGATATATCTAGGTCCATAATTGATTGTACCCTTTAGGTACCTCATCACATGTTTTACCATAATCAAGTGAACATGTCTAGTCTCAATCATGTACTGACTCAATGTGTTCCACGTAAAACATGTATATGTTCTTCAAATATATCAACGAACCAAATTTTCACTTCACATTGTACCAAACTGCTACACTTGCTCAACTACAAATCAATATGCATAATCATGTGTCAAATCTATGTGCTTTTTGAAAATCACTATCTGTCTCACTGCCTAAGAGTATGTCCTCTACTCTCTCTGCAACTTTTCCTTCTAGAAATGGGAATCTGCACTTACAAATCCTCTTTATGAAGTTGAGAATGACTACTCCATTCTCACTGTAGTTGTTGAACTCTAAGAGTAGCTCCTCTATTCTATCACGACAACAACTTCATCTGAAACTAAGAGTGGATCAATAAATGAAACTGAGGGTAGCTTATCCTATTTCTCTAGAGGTAACTCAATCTTTTATTGTATTCATGTCTCCATGGCTCGACTCATGTACTACACCAAATGGAATTGGATATAACTCAATCTCAAATACAGGGATTGCCATACATGCTCCCTCTGAATCTCATACTGTGTCAACTTCTTTTAATGAATCATGTTTGTTCTATATATAATTCTTCTTATCACTGGAGAAATTGTCTCGTCATAGTCTTCTCCCTCTTGCGGGGAGAATCCTCTGGACACAAATCAAGATTTGTACATCTCTATGAATGGTCCAGGGGAGGCTGCTCCTCCTTATTGGATTGTGAGGGATGAATTCCTCTGAAATATAGATCCTTCTGAGTTGGTACTTAGTGGGGCCACCTGCTTCACCACTGGTGGAGCCATCTTCTCCTCATGATATGACTCGTCAATGATATAGGGCTTTACATCCTGCAAAGTGTCATGGGACCATATTGGTCTCTTCCTAGTTACTGCAATGATTCTGGGTAGGTGCTTCTAGATTTAATAACTCTTCCTAAAGAATGATCAACTGCACTAGAGGGATTTGTTCTGTCATATTTGGAGCCTTCTACTCCTCATGATCTGTCTGCATATGAGATGTTTTGTATCTAGCAAAAGTAGCTTCTTATTCTTCTTCTTTTGTACATGGATGTATACGGTCATGTATACAACTTGGATAGTATGCTCCATGTCTCATATAATATGTTGCCTCCTGCAACCGTCACTATAACTCCCTCGGGGTTATCACCCGTGACCTACTTGAAACAAGAACAACAAGGGAGAGACAATAGACAACATTAATACTCTTTATAACAATAATAAAAACAACAACGAGAACAGTTGTCATAGTAGCTCCTTCAGATTTATTACTTGTGACCTGCTTGAACAAGAGCCAAAGGTAAGAAATACAATAATAATAAATGAGAGCAACACTCTTCTAGTGTTGTGATCAATCATTCCTCCATGGTAATTTGTAAACAAAATAAGAAGTTTCTTCTGGAGGAGATGTTAGTTATATCTAGTAAATAATTACAATAAGTATTTATCTCAATAGTGATCACATGCTACCAAGTATTAATAATATTTTCAAAGATTGCTATCACAACTATAGTGTTTACTTGTAATGTGGTAGTTATCAAACTTGATATGTGCAAATTTGAATCTTATTAATTTAATGAATCCATCCTGGAACCTGGAGTCTCATCCTCAAGAATGAGTGTGTTTATTTATCACTGAAGATGACAAGTATTCTCTTCAACATGTCCTCTGTACTAAGATAATATGCTTTCTTGACAGAAATATGAGTTAGAGAATAATCTCAACCTTAGTCAATCTAATACTTTAATTTTGACCAATGGTTAGTATGATAATCATAACTTCAACAGATCAAAATATAACCTAGATGTTCATAAGATCACAATAATGCCATAACAAATAGAGGCATATCAAAATAATCAAACCTAAGATGCATTGTTCCTCTAAATGTGATGGATCTAAGATCCTTCTACATCTACGACTGTTGTTTTGAACAAAATATCCCTTCTTCTACAAATACCCTTAAGATAATGATACAATTTAAATATATGTAAGTACATACCTCTGACAGTATTGGCAGGTACTGGCACCATATGAAAAAAACAACAAGTAATGGCTAACCTTTAAAACTTCAAATATCCTTCAAGTTGTAATTTAAAGGTAGGAGATTTGGAAGGGTAAGGCGCACTAGGAAAATAAAAAATTAGTCCCAACACTTCACAAAAAATTTCACTGCAACTGGTTCTGGCACTGCAAGTGGTGTTGCAACTGACAGAACAACTGGCATGAAGGAATTGGCACGAATGAACTGGCACTGCAATTGCAACTGATACTGCAACTACAACTGGTATTGCGACTAATATTTCAACTGCAACTGATACTGTAAGTGCAACTAGTACTACAACTGCAACTGGTATTGCAAACTTAGGGTTTTATGAAGAAACCCTAATTTCTCAATATTCAAATTTTCAAATTCGGATCCAGGGACTAGATGCACCCTCCTAGGGAGAGATCCTAGATGGTATTACTTTTCCCAACATCCTCCAGCAAGGTGGATGACGACACCTTTTAGGGTTTATGAAAAAACCCTAATTTTTGAAATTTGTCCAAAACTGAAAATTGTTCCAGGGAAAAGGTGTGTTAGGGTTAGGAGAGTCTTCCTATGCCCTTAGCTTCTTCAACGAGTTATTTTTTTCTATGAAAATGTCTTCTTTCAGTCCTTCTCTGACACCATGTTTATTTTTATGTCTTAAGTAGTTAATTAGATTAGTGTTCTTTTACTTATAAACCATTATCACAATAACTGCATATAAAGGATCATTGAAAGAATAACATCCACAACATACACAAGATTTATCTTGGGAAAACCCTCTAGGGTAAAAAACCAACAAACTTCCTCAATATAGATCCACCAACCAAGAACAATGTCTCTCTCCATGAGAGAACGAACAAAGCAGAAGATCCTCCTCTGACCCTTGACTAGGGAAGAGTAGCACACCACTTAACCAAGAAATACCCAAGAGATAAACCAAGAACCTCCATGATGTCACCTCCTAGCTGCAATAGCATCTCCCTCTAAGACTTATGCACTTCCTCTTCTTGGTTGTATATCTAGTGAGTGAGTGGGTAAATGAGGTGTTGGCCTCCTTTATAAATAGTACTCTGGCTAGTCTAAAATTAGGTCTAGGCCAACTTGTCACTTTATTTTTCTATTTTTTTTTTTACATGTCAAGGCATAATAGGGCCGAATTTTACAAGGGCACAATAGGGCCTAATTAACAAATATAATATTATAATATTCTTTAGGCTTTGTCTTGGTCAAATACAATAAGGATATCTTACGAAGTTGCTCAATCTTCAACACCTAAGTGTATTGTTAAGGTGATTCCAAAGTGATATGTTTGTGATGATTGAAGATGGATGAACATGATATTTTGGGATATTACAATTTTAGTGTTATCATTCATTGTAAACATTTTTTCTTCGCATTAAGGTGTAATTTTGAAATTTTAAGAGTTTTTCTTAAATCATTTTTTGTAGTTCTACTTCCAATTTTTGGGATACTACATCTAGGTGTATTTATTATGAGTCCTTAGCTAGGTGGGTTTATTATGAAGCATTGTTTACATATTTAGATTACATGAATGTTGCTCTTCCCTCATAAATGATATTAATTGGGCATTGCAAATGATCCCCATGTAGCTTCTTTTCTCAAGATACCAATAATCATCTCCAAAGGAAACTGAAATAGTTTCCATACAAACAAGTTTTTTAAATGAAAAAAATGTTGAAGTATAGACCATGAAATTTATACATGATATCTATAATAAACCGAGTCTCATTCTCTTCATCCCTATCCATTTATTTGTGTTTCTCCCCATCTTCCATGGATGCACAATAGTACCTATAATATAGTTTTCAATCCAAACCTTAACATGCATGCAGATAATTATCCAACAAACTGTACATTGCACAAATTTGAAATTCATATATTCAAGTCTCTAACTTCCTATATTTTGAATAAGAATATATTCTTAAACTTCACAATCATGAATGAAAAACAAACCAATCCACAATAAATTGATTATACTCGTGAACTTTTGATGGTAGCATATACCATTTAAAATGACCAAGGGATGAGTAGTCATTTATTTTACGATGCCTTCATAAAAGGTATTGGTGAAAAGAATAAGTTTATCCTTATAATAGAGAACCACACAACTTATTTAACATAGATAGAGTTTGGAGGTTTAGTATGGATTCCCTCAATGGAATGGAAGTAATTAAGTATGTATTATATCATTTCTTATGCAAACAAACTCCTAGTTTATTCACTAAATATGTGATTAACCTAAGTGTATTATTAAGGTGATTCCAAAGTAATACGTTTGTGATGATTGAAGATGGATGAACATGTTAGTTCGGGACATTACAATTTTAGTTTTATTATTCATTGCAAACAATTGTGCTTCCCATTAATGTGTAATTTTAAAATTAATGTGTAGTTTAAACGACATTTTATATGGTGAATAGGAAATGTGACATCCAAAATATTACATGTTCATTGGTCCATGTTTTTTCAAGAATTCCATTTTTCAAAAATATAAAATATGGAGGCCACACATTTCACTTCTAAGAGAGGTTTTCTTTTCTTTACTTGCACTTAAGATATTGATCAGTTCTATTTTTTCTTTTTCCTTATTTTTTTTTTCTTTCCTTAACATAAAAGGAAAAGAAGCTAAATTCCCTCCCTAGGGATGGGGCTCTAGGTAAAGTCCAACATCCCAACCCTCCAAGTTTTTGTGCATTTTGTAACCCAACCCATAATTAAAACCTCGAGTTAAACTCTAATTCAAAACCCTAACCTTCATGTGGCTCTATACACTTATCCCCTCAACCTTAAAGACCTAAAGAAAGTGAATAAAATACTTATCTTTAGTCTAATAAAAGTATAGGTCCTCTCCCCTCAATCTAAAGAACTAGATGCATAAATGTATGTCTAAGGTGGAGCACATGAATGACTTTTGTTGATGAAATAGAAGAGTTGTTGAAACTTGGGATGAAATTATGAAACAATAAGATATTTGAATAAGGAATTAAAACATACCTAATAAGATATTTGAATAAGGAACCAAAACATATCAGTTAGTATTGCTCAAAGGCAAGCTAGAGGTATGGAAATAAAAACATGTCATTGTACATCATGGAGAAACATAAGTTTGAACATCATGTGTCAAGTTCAATTTCAATTATTCAATAGACTAGAACAAAGATGCCAATGTTTGGCCAAGGTAGTGGTTGTTCATGTCTTTATTTATTAGCAACAAGTGGAAACTTGAAGAGCGAGGCCCAAACATAAACAAGCCTCCTTCATGAAATCGTTGTAACAAACTGGCCTTTATGAGCTTTAAAGGAAAAAACAATATGTTAAGTTTGAAAGAGCTTGCTAGATCCTCCTAATGGGTAAATCAATAGTTTGCTATAGTTATTGTTTTTTTTTGTTAGATATACTATATTTGACCTGTAGGACTAGCCTGTGGTTGAGATGCCATGACCCCGGGCATTTAAGTCGTCAAAATCACCCAGGGATTGCACTCAACCTAGACCGCACCATCCCTTAACATAGCTAGATTTGAGGTGTCCCCATGGGTTTCGAATCAATGACTTTCATTTATAGAGTGCCTTAACAATTCACTCCCTCACCAACTGCTCTAGACCTTGGGGACTATAGCTATAGTCATTTTTTTGGATTCTATTAACAACATATCTATGGGTGATAATACTCTTGTGTATAAGATTTAGAGGGTAGAAATAAAGAGTTTTATTTTTAAATCTTGGCAATTGGTAATTGGTAGGTTTAATCTGGGCCACACTCGAGATCAATCCTACTTGATGCCACTATAACCAAAGAGTATATCCAACAACCCGCAAGCCATATATATCAATAGCTTGTGACTTAGCAAGGGTTGAGGCATCTTGAAGCCCACCGGTATGGACCTCTATCCCAAGGATTGTCTAACCTTCTAGCCTTATCATAAAGATCCAACATGTCCAATTTGAGAGAATTGAATTTGGGTGAAGAGGATAACAAACATGCTACCCAACCACCCAAGCTATCAACCGAGGACAAGAATAAAGTGTTTTTACCACTACAACAATAATTGTACTTAAATGCACATTTCAGAAAACTAAGGGTTTACTTTCTTTGGCCCTAGGTTCATCTGAAGCCAAAAATAGAGGTCTACAAATGTTTTAACAACACTTGAGAAAGATCTACAAATATCTATTCATAAGGCCATTTAAAGTAATAAAATGTGGTGTTGGTTGATTTCGTAGTTGTAGAATTCGACCATGTATGTACAAAAATTCGACTAGTGATTAGATTTCACTTAATTGCCATTTAAATTTGGATTCAATTCATGGATCAAATCTGAATCTAAATTCCAATTATCATGAATTTCACATCCAATTCATTTTGGAATTAGATTTTGAACGAAAACCCCTCACGGTTTCCTTTATTTATGCATTGTATGGGAGGATAATAGACTAAGGTACGAGAACAAATTCTCCTTAGTTTTGCTATTGGAAATTTGATGTGAAAAAAGAGCCTCGATTATTTCATGTTTAGTTTTGAAATAAACCAGAGGTGTGGCCAATTATTTGGTATCTAGCATAATTTGTACCTAACAAACAATAGAGTTTTTCCAAGGAGAAAATTCGCACCAAAATTATATATATATATATATATATATATATATATATATATATATATATATATATTACATTATCATAACTAAAAGTTCATGACTAGTTCTGTTTGGCCAATTAAGTCCCACTTCAAAATATTACAGTCATGTACACTTATTTCCATAAATGAGTAAAGCGTTAACACTCTACAAGACAGTCAAACTAGGACTGTTTATAATTACAGTACTATCATAGTAACCCAATATTAATCTCCATTCCCATACAAAGAGAGACAAAACTACAAAAAATTCAAAAGGATGATACAAATCAGAACATGATCAAATGGTGGGTCGGTCCCACATTCTCTCCATCCAAGGTGAAGTATGAAATCCTTCCTTTTGGAGTCGAAAGAGATTGCTTTGAAAGTTTATCCGCCTCTTGATTGGATTCCCTGAAAATGTGTTGGAAGCTGATATCTTGGAATGATGACGCCAGATCCCGGGTTATGTTCTTCCAACCTTCGATATTAATGGCTTGAAGATTACCGACTTGATTTAACTAATCAACAATTACTATGGAGTCTCCCAACACCTGAATACGTTGTATTTCCATAAACTTTGCAATGGTGAGGGTGTCCCATGCTCCCAATAACTCTACTTTGTTTTTTTATCCTTTTCCACCATTGAAGTACCATCTAGTATCTGGGCCATGTATACATTTCAAAGAGCCCCATGCCCCAAAAATGGTACCCCTTGCATTCGAGGCCCATCAAAAAATGCCAAGGTATATCCATGTAATATGATGATTGGACTCAATCTTAATACCCGAGGCTTGAAAGCTGTTGGTTTTTTTAATGAGAGCTCCTATGGTCCTGTAGGCTACAGCCCATGTCGAGGATGACTTCCCTTCAATAAGTACACTATTTTGTTCCTTCCATATGAGCTAGCTCGTCAATAAAGGAAGAGTTTTGGAAAGTGCATTGTTCAATAACCAAGAGTCCATACAGTCACTAAGATTATGTCCATTCGCCGATAAATTTGATTTGAAAACGTGATCATAAACTGCCTAGACAGACTTTGTAAATGAGAAATGAATGGACAAATGGGCATTATCTTCGGCATTTTCTCTGCACAGGTGGAAAATTCCCTGTCCCACCCACCCTTTCTTTTGAAGAATGTCCCATGTTAATATTCTATTATCAATTGCCAACTAGAAAAACAATAATATATTCAGTTGAACATTCCAATTCCAGAGCTTTATCTTCCATCCGCTCCAAATCGGTAGGGTCTGTGTAGAGAGGATCACCTCATAATAGTTTTTGACGCTGAGCTCCCCGGATGAGTCGCCTCCTGTCCACAAAAGAAGATCCTTTTTGTTTTTATTGAGTGTTATCCCTGCCCCACATAACTCCACCTTAAAGTTTTCCCAATCTGTAGCGAGTTCACCTGACAGATCCAGTTCCTCGCTACTCCACCATACCTCAGCATATGTAATAGGGTCGCACGTTGTCGATGCTTGTGTAAGAGTAGTGACCTGTTTTTGGTCGAGTAGAGTGATAAGTCCTTCTTTGAGAAATGAAATGTCCCAAGGCCTAGAATCCTATCTTGCCCAATTGATATTAAATGACCTGCTCCAGGGCACCAACTGATCTAGTGGTTGATAATAAGGAGTGTGCGGATGAGGCTTGACCAAATCCTTGAAACTAAATTGAGATTATGACATGGCCGTCTCATCCAGTTGATAAGGGTGTATTTATGTAAGTATTTATCCCTTATAACCTGATGCCAGATACTATCCTGTGATAAAACATGCCAGAGTGTAATGGTGTTCAATGCCAGATTGAAATGTGTGATATTGTTGAGCCCCCACCCCCTGTTCTTTTTAGGTCTAGACAGAACCTCCCATTTACAAAGGTGATAATGATGATAGTCCGAATAACCATTCCATATAAAGTTGAACATCATTTTTCTAATTTTATTTATAACAGAGAGAGGCAATGCTTCCATGGACAACCAGTAAACAGGTTGGGCTTCCAACACTGTTTTTACCAAAATAAATCTCCCACCTAGGGAAAGTAACCTGTTACACCAAAGGCCGATTTTATAAGTAACTTTTGTAATAATCTAGTCCCAATCTGTTGCGTGATGTGCTCCTGTCTTCATGAAATAACCCAAGTAACGGAAACCATCAGAGAGGTCATTAAAGGTGTAGTGAAGAAAATATTTGAATTGGCCTAGTTCAAAATCCGATAGGCCTTCATGATGAACAATGGATTTTGATTGGTTCACTGATAGGCCGATAGTTTACATAAGAGACTAATCAGCTTGACAATCTCTCTCCATTCTAAGAAGCGAGCCTTGGACATAATGAGGACATTGTCTACAAACAGTAGATGTAAGATTTTTGTCATTCTAGACACCTTAATCCCTGTTATCAATCTAATCTATTGACTTGTTAATGTTACATTTAGTTTCAAAGTTACCTATGGGGAATGTCAAATCAATATTATATTATGTATTCATTGTTAAAAAAATATTTTAGGCACAAGAGGTTATAACTTGTCTTTCAGACAGGCCATAATTGATTTCACCATTTTCACTACATTATATAGTAAAATATATGAAAATTAGTTACCTATTATTATTTATGATTTTATACTTTAACAAAATATTTAGAGGATTTTATAATTTAGTAAAAGATTCATAAAATGATTTAAATATGTATATTATATTATCAATAAAATAACCTTTGGCTTTTCATTTGTATTATAAAGATTCAACTATTTATTATATTTATAATCTTAAGGGTAGTTCTTAAAATTTCCCGTAATATACATTGACAAATATGTAATAGAAGTTTTAAGAATAAAATGACAATATTGTCCACACAATGAGCATAAATATACTTTGGTAAATCCAATATGATAAAACCTACCCCAAAGATGAGGAGTATGCCTTGTTTTTTTCATTTTAGATAAAAAAACACAAATACAAAGAAAAATTGACTCACTATGGAATTGCAATATACACTATGGCCTCAATCATTATCAAAAGGTTTTCTACTTCCTTTGCTTTGATCATAATATCCCATTGCTTCATTTTTCCCATGTATGGAACAACAAATAAATGCAATAGGAATGTAACCAATTCCTTTTCTTGTGGCTTGGTGTTCAACATGTCCTAATAGTCATTTATGGTTAGGGTTAGGGTTTTTTCATGCTTCAACCCCTGACTAGGGTTAAGGTTGTAATGTCCCCACTTTGGGACATCATCACAGGGTAGAGATTTATGAGGACCAGAGTAGCCAGATGGGTGCTAGAGCGAGTACAAGGGTATTTGAGAGGCATTGCGGGGTCCAGCTTGCATTGATGATTATATTCCATCATTATGAGCCATTCCACATAGGTTGGCTTTGGTTTCGTTGCATTCTGACGATTTCCATGATTTTGACTATTTTGAGCTATAAGTCAATGGAATTCACTGAAGAGGTCATTTTGGGCACATTACTTGGAGGAACCTCTCAATGTAATAGCTCATTGGAATCGGGAGGAGCAACACTACATGATGGGATGGCTAGAAGTGACTTTCAGTGGCCAGGGAAGCCATAAGGAGAGATAAGGAGCTTTTCAAAGGTAAAAAGGTTAATTAATTAATTAAAGTGATTTAATTAATTAATTAAATATTAATAAAATGAAAGTCACTTT
>JASDQU010185445.1:0-20722 GCA_032191745.1 Picea mariana | reverse complement strand
CAATTTCCCTTGATTAATGACTCAACAATTTACAACTCCTAACGGATAATAAAGTATGGTTTTCTCCTCTTCCCTTTTTAGATGACTAATTTCTATGTGATCTAGATCTTGCATATTCTCTCTAGATTACTAGGTTTCTTATTTTCTTTGCACGTGCTCTTGGATTAATGTTGGGTGTCCATATCCATCATCTTCCTCTCTCAAGGAGGTGTTGCCACAAGTGTATCCTAGCTTCTTTGGTTATGATTTGGGCCTAGTCTCTTCATCTTTAGTTGGAGTGAGTGCATCTCATGGTGGTTGTGAATATCTCCCTTCTTGTTTCTATCAATCCTCCCTTCCAAATTTCCACCTCAAAGGAATACTTCAACTACAACTTATGGGGTAGGAGGTACATCCTTTTTCTAAGGGCATGGGATATCTCACTCTCTTAGTTTAGATATTATTTTTTTGGTTTGTTTGTTTCATTTGTGTGTGTGTGTATGGATAATAGGAAACCCTTTATTGTATTTTGCGAGAAAATAGAGACATTGAGGTACAAAAGGAGACCTAACCCCCTTAATTTGAATATACATGTTGACTTTCTTGTTTAATGTCCAAGTAGAATTGTTAGAGTAGATTGAATGTAGTAAAGATTTTTCACCCAACTAGGAAGATGAACTACAACTCTTCTCCTTCTCTCTTCCATGCTCACAAAAGGGAAATGATGAATGAACCATAATTGTTTACTAATTTGTCTATGTTCTTGGGAGGGAAGGAAAATTTTGATTTATGTACTTCACTCTTGTATTTCCAATTTTGTAGTCTAAGTAGGCCAAATAGGGACAAGAAGTAAAAGAAAAATAAAAATAGCTTTAGTTAATTTCATTTAATTGCTTTGTTTGTTCTTTCTTAGTGTATTTAGGCATGAAGTATATCAAAAACAAGATAAAACACAACCATAGTGCATGAAGTATATTAAATGCAAGATAAAACACCACCATAGTGCATTAAGTTAAGAAACAATCATAATTAAATTAGGTTTCCACCTCTTTCTTCCCTTCCCTATTTTCTCGGTTTTGTCCTTAAAACCAATTGGCATCTCCACACCCACAATCTAGTCTTCTTAGCTCAGTTGGAATTATTTTAACAATGATTTGGTTTGTTGACATAGGATTTATCTCTAGGCTCTCATCCTCCTCTCGTAGGGTTATCTAGCCTCCTAGTTGGCAAGGGTAATCCTCTTCCTTCCTCCTAGGTTGAGTGTGTCTATTTCCTCCTTAAGGCACTCAAAGTGTGTCTTAAATATACATTGATTCTGTTGTGATACATTACATCTAATATGATGCATTTGGTTAAATGTAATTTGAGCAGCAATACCATAGGGAATTTGTTCTCACATATACATTCCAAGCATCAATCCATGGTACGATTTTTCATGGCAATGAATTTTCAATAAACACATTCCAAGTTTTAATTCCATAAGTAACGTCTTCCTCGATAAAACTTTTGTGATGCAAGGAGTACTAACATATTAGTTTACAATCATCGATAATGGGGCTAATGGGGCTTAAATTACAGTTCATGATGGTGTGATTTTCTACAATCATTAATCTATAAGAAAGTACAAGTGACATTATGAGCATAGGTAAAATTAAAACTTGTGATGATGTAATTTTCTACCATCATTAATCTATAAGAAACTACAAGTGACAATATGAGAACATTTTCTATATTCATACATAAATATGTAGTCTCTATGATGTAGTTGACTCCTTGTGATTCTCTCAAATGATATCCCTTTCGGAAGAAACGTGTAGTAAGTAATATCCAAAACCAAGTTGTATTACAATAAGGATGTTTCCAAAGTTTTGACAGGGGTTTTAAATGATAATGTGTTATATTAATATTAAAGTAAGAAGGCTAACAATTCTACAAATTTGACTTTTTCCAATTTGCAATAAACTTAATCTAGTTAGGGAATTTTTGGTGAAATTGCAATTTTGGATTGATGAGGTTGTTGTTTTGAGCAACCATAAAAGAGCCATTTTGTCACACATTTAGGCTATTGCATATTGAGTGGTTAGAATTATTAGAGGTTAAAATTGGTACAATTAGGATAAAGAATACATGTTTATTGTGAGAGATGATTCATTTTTTAATGGAAAATGGTTGTTGTTGACCTTTTTTATAGGCTTGGCTAAAAGTTCTACCTTTTGGGTTTTTTGGCCAGAATTTGGTGATGTAAATCTGGACAAAATCGCTATTTTTTGTTGTTTAAATTGCATTTCTGAATGCATAAATGGATTCAGCATGTTGAAAATCCCCTGGGCACTCCGATTATACAAACTTAGCCACTCAAATCTATAGATCCAACCATTCCTCACCAGATTTCGGGCAAAATCAAACGGAAAAAATAGCTAAAAAAGAGCCAAAAGGTAGAACGTTTAGACTACACTTTATTTATACAAGTCTATATGCCTTGATCCAAGGATGGCCTTGTCATAAGTGAGAGGCCATTGTTATCATAAATGTAGGTTGGCTTTCTAATAAATGCATTCACAATATGTTGGGTTGTAGTCTAGTGGTTGAGATAGAACATTATTTTGGCTTGGAGTGCTCTATACTATATATTTTATGTAGGGTAAAAACATTTGTATCCCAACTCCATAATTGTTATTGAAAAATTATGAACATCAATGTTTGCATATCTATACTTTATGTTCTATAACTAATGGAACTGTGAGCCTATGTACAAATTTGGACCGACAGATTGAGTATCACCTCCTGCATATCTTGAATGCATTGAAACAAGATTTGATGAGTCTACAGAATTCTCAGCAAGCCTACTCGGCTTGTATCTCTAAAATGAGCCAAATCTACTAGTTTTAGTCAAGCTCAGTGAGATACAGTCAAATTTGCCAAAACACAATGATTTGAAAAAGATTCAAAGAGTATGACCAAGACTCAAAGTTTGACCAAATATGTTGAATGCATATCCATTCAAACGAGACTTGATGAGTATACCAAATTCTAGGCAAGCTTATTTGGCTTAGCTCTAAAAAGAGATGTCTAAGCATTCTGGTCAAACTTAGTCAAATATGGTAAAATTTATCAAGACTCACAAGTTTAACTAAGACTCCATGAGTTTTACATTCCTAATGGAAATCATGTAATCATTTGATCTTGTCATGTAACCATTCCTAATGGAAATCATGAACTGTTAATACAAAACACAATACAAGTTTCAAAGTCCTACAACTATTTCTTCCTTCCCTATTCTCTGGTCATTTTGTTTTTCCAAATAAATTTTGGAATAAGATCCCGTGCTTGGTAGTATGAAAATCGATGGCACAAAAATTATCCCCTTTTAACTTTACTTCCAATAGAGATATCACAGCTAACAAGTTCTCAGTCAGATAGTATATTTTCGAGTAATGATAAACATTTAGTACTTAGTTTGAAGGTTGGTTCATAAGGTTTTGTTTCTAATCACGTGGATCTACAATTACCTTCAAATAATGGGTATATCTAAAAGAATGTTTAATATCATCTATCTGTAATTGGACAAATGGTTATTGCAGCTTATTTTTTCTGAATGAAACTTGGAAAATAGCCATATTTTTCATTGGTTGTTTAATGTGCCTAACCAGAAATGAAAACATGATCAAAGAGAAAAAGTAATCAAAAGATATGGCATAGGATATGATTGGCCACAAATGAGTCTCTAAAGGTAAAAGGAATTAAGCCCACAGGTAGTTCAAAAGGAGGTTGAAGTAACACTTCATTGCCGCAGGACAACCTTTCAAGAAACACTAAGGATCAGATCCAATTATAGACCACTAGATCCCAGATGGTGGAAGTTGAATTTCGATATGGAACCAAATGGGAGGTCTTAATAAGTTTTGAGAATTCTTTATAAAGGCCACTATGAACAGGAAAAGACAGATTTCTTAATAAGGAGCTTGAAGCTGGCTTTGCAATCAAGAGCCACGGCCTTGGTAATTGAGGAAGACTTCAAACTAGTAATTGAGACATTTATTGCCAGCTGAACTCTAAAAGGATCAGCCATAGTATTGCTTGAAAAAGGTCATATGGAATAATGATTCTTAGTTTAACTTTAAATTAAGACTCTACAAATTTTACTGAAATTGGTGAATTCATGCTTAAAAGTATTTTTGAGAGAAAGGAATAAGGTAGATAATGCTCTAGAAAATAAGGTAGTTTCCTTACATGTTGATTGGATCGAGCTTAATCATGAAGAGATGCAGGATGTTTTTGACAAGGTGGATGGTTAATGGAAGAAATAATTTCATCTTAAAATTGTTGCCACTTCATCTTGCACCTTTGAGAGTGGCTCAAGGTTTTGAAGGAAATCCAATAGCAACTGGAGGTGGTTTCTCTTTGAAAGAAAGAAAAAAGCATGGCCCCATCTATGCATTGAATAAATATAACATCTTTTTATCAACTGTAAAACAACAAGGTTTTCTCACTGATATGATGGCAAAATAAAAGAAGCAAGGGAGGAGTAATTCCATATATAGAGCTAAGAAACTCATAAAGGCAGCAGAGGAATGTGACAAGAAGAGAGACCTTGATAATCCTACTAGCCATACATTGATAGAAGAATTGAAAATTAGAAGGAAAAAGATTGAATATGGATCTCAAAGAAGATTGAGTATCAACCTCGAAGATGAAAAATGTCTTTATATTGGCATGAGACATATGTCAAGAAGCTAGAGACTAATTTTCCAACCTTGAAGGGTAAATCCAAGACCTAAAGACATTGCAGTTGGAGCATGATCATGAAACCTAAAGAGGTGAACAAAAACAGAATATGGGACAAAGTTTATAGAAATAGAAGATATCAGGAGGCCACCTTGTTTCTATAGCTAGTAAGAGTTTTAGGAAATGTCAGGAGTCCAAAATTTCAGATAGAGAAGCTCTGTTCAATCAAGCAGAGAATCAAATATAGTTTTATGGATGACTTGAATCAGCTGAATTAGAAGAAGTTTATTCCTGAATATTTTGAGGAGATTCTTAGGTGCCATAAAAAGAACAAACTAGCAATCACAAATAAGTGGAAACAACATGAGCTTCCAAATCCTCCCACCCTCAAACATGAGTTGTGGTGCCTTTATCTCATTTTATTTTTTAGGATCAAATAAACACATCAAAAATGAAAATATTACAGGCCTTAACACTAAGACTGTTTTGAAAAAGTTATAAGCAAAGTTATCTAGATCACTGGTTTTAGAAAGCAAACAGACCAATCTCGATCTTCGTAAACCGATGTAATGCTTTCTGTAAGTCAATAGAAGAAGTCACAAAAAGTTCTTGAACGATTTTAGGGATTAAATATAGGACTGATCATAGTCAATATGTAAAGGATGGTTTATCAGAAGTATTCTCGTAAAGCAGTTACTTTTGGATTTTGTATTCATTGCCTGCTCGCATGGATTTTTTTTAGTTATTAATGTAGGTCTATTTTGATATTGTTAAAATTATGGGTTTTCTATTTCTGCAGGATTTCAATTTCTGTAGAGTTTATCTTCAGTTCAAACCCCCAAAGCATGGAAAATTTGGCAGAAGAAGACAACGAACTAAAATCCCTAAACTTACTTTGTCACTATCCAGTTTTTGTAAAATGTTACATGCTTAGGTTTCCCCAATAATGAAAGTGATTTCCTTCTCCTTCACATTCCACTTTCAACGATCATTTTGTTGTTTTCTTACTACTATGTTGTGTTCATTGGCAAGCTATGTTTGTACAGAAAGGGGATGATCCATTTTTTCTTTCCTTGCAACCATTTTAAACAGAAACTATGCACTTCCAGTACAAAAAGTAGTACTAGCTTTATAGTCCTACAACTATTTATCCCTTCCTATTCTTTAGTCATTCTATTTTTCCAGATATATTTGCAACAAAGATGCCATGATTGGTAGTTTAATGGGAAATTGGTGGTTTCTTATGTGAACAAGTTCTCTATAATTTAATTAAACTTAAACTAGAAAATCCCTTAGTCACCATGCATAAGTAATGAGAGTTTTCTTTTCTTTTCTTTTTGAAAAAATACACATTATATTACAATAAACATACAAATGTATGAACAACATCAGGCTAAAACTTCACATCGCACACCCCACCCCATCCCTCTGGCCCAACATATGCACATACGACTAGCATATATTCCTTAGCACAAACTCTAATGTATGATTATCTGAACAATACGTATTCTAGATGACAGCTAGTCAACTAAGTCAAGCTTTGAACACTTAAATTTCTCCCAGATTGAACTTGGACAAGTCACCAGTAAAGGTACCTTTGCATCTCCTTCTCCAAAGAAATGAAATCCCTAACAAATGAATATCACTCTAAAAACCTCTGCCCTTCTTCTTGATCATCTAGCTCTCTCCAAGAATGGCATCATTCAACCTCAAAAGACCAAAAAATAAGATTAAAAACTATGTCACAATCCATCCTCAATTATAGTCTCCTCTTTGTGACAAATCACACATGATCCTTTTTGGTCTCAATCTATGCATCCTGGGATTAATTTATAGACTCTAATGAATTAGCATCCACCCTATTACTCATGATTCTAATAAGCTCCCAAATTTTGAAACAAATTGATAATGCTTGAGCCACCTTTTCTTAGAATCCTGCAGTTCTCATCTTGTTTTAAGTCTACCAAGAATGTTAGGACATGTTCTTATAGTGGCATAAAGCTTCTTGCATTATATCTCATGAAGATTTATCATAGTTCTATCTCCAATATTTTCAAATGGGGCCCAAAGACTCTATCTACATTTTAAGCCCTAAATATATGAGTATTTTGCACAACTCTAAGAAAGTGACCTCATTTGCAGATACCAGCAGATGGGACCAAGTAACTGGCCTCCAATATTTCCAAGTCTACAAGTTTTTGTCCTACAAGTCTCCCCACATATAAAAACCTTTCTTACACAAGCTTCTTACACAACAATAAATGTCTCCCATATTTCCTCTTGGTGTTTCAAAATCCTAAAAGGATCTGGCTGCTAGATCCCATGCATTTTGTAGTCCCTGAAATTCCCAATTAATTTCTTCACCTATCAAACTTTCCAAATTCTTTTAGATATGTCGAACCATTAACTTTGAAGGAAATTACCCCACAATGACATCACAGATCCCAAATAGCCCATTCAATCCATTAACTTGTGAGGTAGTCAACAACCTATGCCTGATGTTAAATTTTTGTGTTGCCTCACCTTTCATTGCCCATAACAATCCACTTGGAAGCCAATGCAATCCATTCTGCATGAATACTAGTCGACCCAAGGCCTTCCTTTTCTCTATAAATTCTGCAAATATCCAAGGCAACTGGTGGTAGTTTCCCCCCTTGTTTTCCCCACATAAAAGAGTGTGGAGTGAGTTATAGCTTCTTATTCCCCCTTGTTGCTACTAGACCTGAGTCACTCCAATGTATTGGGTTACAACCTTTGTTTTAACATGTGCAATTAAATTGTTTTCTGAATTTGAGCATACAACCTTATTAGCACCAACATTTGGTCAACATTTTTGTATAAGTTACTCATGTGAAATTTCCAGGTTTCTTATTGGAATACAATGAGACATCGATGACACTTCCATTTGAAGATTTCATTCTCTCAAAGGGCACCACAAAAATGTGGAAACATTTTGTGTTTTATTCTTAGATTACTAGAACTTTTACAACAATTTTCATAGCATTTAGGAAATGAATGTTTATTGAGAGGAACAATAGCACCTATTGGATGTGGAATATGATTAAAATTTGTGTTGTACCTTAATCATCTTAACAAAAATATTTTTCTTTGTATCAATCTATTACCTCCTCTCTTCCATCAATTAGTCAATGGCAGGGTCTCCTTCGTTTTGCATCACTGGCAGATACAAAGGCCCAATGACTTGTGATGAGACAAACCACCCTTGGTTAGGGAAGGAAGCGAAGATCAAGGAAGAAAAGGTGAAATGTGAACTTCGTAGAAGACACAGTGACAATTACTGGGTCAAAGTGAGCAAAAGAACATAAAAGATGGAGCGAAGCAAGGAAAAAAAAATCGTTGAATGAGGAGATCGAGAATGAAAGATCATAAAGGAAGAAGGATCGTGGACAACTCAGCAAGTAGAAAAATGCACTGTTGGATGCTTTGGATCATCGCGCAAGAAGGAAGGAAAGACAGGTTGGTGAAGCCCAAAAAACGTGGGTCAAGTTGACCTAGGGTTTTAGACGCATAGGGTTTTGGTATCTAGGGTTTTGACACCTAGGTTTTGACCTAAGGCTGTCGGTGAGCTATTGTAATGTATAAATAAAGGCCAAAAGGATATGGGTTGGGTTGGTATGATATTGTTGTCTATCTAGTTGTATTGTTGATGTGAGTGATCATTGTATTGTGAGAGAGAAGTGCTAAGTGTGAGAACCTTCTGGTATTATAAGCTCTTCATTTGGGTGTGAAGATCAAGTCTTGTAGTTGGGTGTGCAAGAAGGGGAGAGAATGAGAGAAGAAGAAGTAAGATCTTCTAACTGAGAGTGCAGACAAGAAATGTATGATTTATCTTAATATATCATAAGCACAGTTATGTGGACATGTCCCTAGAGAGAGGGTGAACCACATATATCTTTTGTCGTATGTGTGATTGATGCTTTGATCTCTGTCATTTTTATATTGGTATTTGCATTGTTGTGTTAGATAATATCTATAGCTGTGCAGAGTATATCTAAGAAGGTACTTGATATGGAATGCTTGTGTTGTTTTTCTATTATATCCCCTTGATATTCACTTTGGTTGTAGACATCTCTATCCTACAACCCCCTAATAGTTACTTAGGGTGAGACTACATCTGCCTCGCAGGTGTTGCCAAAAGGGCCAGTAGCTAGGGATTGTTGGTGCGCTTTTGGAGCCGAACCCTGGGTCTACCCCTGTGCCAACAAATGGTTCCCTTTCCGGGACATGAATCTTCTTGAGGGAATGTCAAGGTGGTTCCCATCGAAGACATATATTCAGAAGTGGATAGAGGATCAAGAGAAGGGATTCATTGAAGCCCAAAACAAGAACCCTAATCTGAGTATAGAGGATTGGTTAGGAAGATATATCTTCATCGACATACACGAGATATTCTTTGGAGGAATCCATCAGGAGCTATATTAGTGGTTATCTAGGTTAGCAGATACCCAGTTTGAGATCAGATCTAGACCTCCTATGGTTTGGACGTCGACTCTGATAGCAAAGGTTAAGAGAGTTGATAACGTTGTATCTCGAGCAGTAGATCACTGGTTCGATAGCACCATTGGAGGGTATGTCACCGAGTTTGTTGTTGATAGAGTAGAATCGTATAGCCAAGCCAAGAGATATTTTTTCAAGGAACCTAGAGGGAAATTTTTACATTTTTTGAAGTTACGAATCAAGATGTTATTGCATGAAAAGAACATCTTAAATATACAGTAGATTCGTTGTATTTGAAAAGGATAATGTTTAGGAATTCAGACAGTGATAGTGAAACATAAGTTGGACATACGTGCAGTGGAAAAGTATTCAAAGGAGTTCATCTTGCAAAATTGTTCAAGAAAAACTACGAGGAAGAGGGTTTCTACAGTAGAGAAGAGGCATATCTGATAGACAAAGAACATTTAGAAACCACTAGGGCAGAGGAAGGAGAAGTTGAAGAACTTCATCAGAATGAGCCAGAAACCTCAGGAACTGCGCAGACTACTGAAGTAAGTACTATTAATCCTCTTGTTGTTTTAGTAGAATTAAGAAATCAGAGTAATCAGAGTCACTAGAGTGTCTAGAGCACTGTCACTAGTAGTCCACCACATACTCAGTCAGGAACCTAGAAATATCTATGAAAGATGAGATAAGGTTCCCTATATTTAAGGGAGATGGATATGAAGATCCTGATCAAAATTGGTTCCTATGTGAATCTGTGTGGAATATTAAGAATGTCATCGATGAAGTTGTCAAAAGAACTCAATTCAGTACCACTCTGAGGGATCGTGCACTGAGCTGGTACATTAAACTTGTCCAAGGACTTGCGCAACCTAAGCCACTGAATGAGATCAAGAATGCTCTAATTGCAAATTTTATGAAACCTAAGTCAGAGTCCCAATTTATTACAGAACTGAAAGAGATCAAACAGAAGGTAGTTGAACCCATTTGGGAGTTTGATCAGAGATTCAAGACCTTAACATGCCGATTGACTTTTCAGATCCCAGACGAGCAGAACAAAGAATGGTTCATTGCTGCCCTTTTACCACACATCAGAGTTCCTCTGATGTAGCAGAATATTTCTTCACATTCTAAGGCAATGGAGATCGCCATGAAGCTTGAATCAGCCCCTATGGGAGAATCCAGCTCAAGTATGAGCCAGATCTTGAGTCAGCTAACTAGTTTTTCATTGCAGGTCGAAGATATAAAGAAGGATAAGGGAAAAGACAAAAGAGAAGACATATGGTGTGTTAGTTGAAAATTAGAAGGCCATGACAAGGAGAACTTTTCCTTGTTCCATGAATACTTGGCTTCGGGAGCTTCAAGCCCTTTGAAGCAAGTCACACTACCTTGGTGCGAAGTATGCAGAAACAGACATCACCCTAGTGAGTGATATTACATGTAGAAATATGTTCATACACCCAAAAATTTATATTGCACGTTCTATAAGTAAGTAGGGCATGATGATAGGGATTGTAGGGCCTACAACCTCATGCACAAAAGGTCAAGAGATATATACAAAATCCAAGGCAAAGTACACCAAGAAGGAAACACTACAAAGTATAACTCTCTAGGAAGAGGAAACTTCAATCCTCGCGATGGATTCAGAGGACGAGGACGAGGACGAGGTATGGGCCGAGGATGAGGATAGATAATATTTTATAAATGCGCACAGCCAAGACACTTGGAAAGAGACTATCATAACCCCTGTACCACTTGTAGTTATTGCAACTCTTATGAGCATGTTATCGAGGACTGTCCAGTATTTCTAGCCAAGCTTCAGGAAAGACAAGGACCTCAGTAGAAACCACAAGTACATTTGATATATGATGAACCTCACGGAGCAGACCCTAGATTTTTTGTTATCACTCGAGGAAGCACTACTACAGGAGAAGGTAGACTGACCCAAGGAAAGATTACATAAGACCCAGGAGTCAAGAAAGCTATGAAGAAGACTCATACTTTTGATGCAAAGAAAGAAAGACAAATATTCGAGGAAGAAAGACAAGAGTTCAAAGGAGACCAAGGTTATTCATCAAAAACATGACTAGAAGTAAGAGAATATGGAATGCCTCAGGCATTTGATCAGTCTTCTTCGCCAAAAGAAGGAAAATAGGTAAGCAAGCTCATGGAATTTCTATATACTTGTATTAAGTTGATTCAGGATGAAAACGATGTACAAGAGCTACATAATTTAATCAGACAATATGAGCTAGGAAAGATAGACCCCTTACTGAATAGGGAAGTACACCAAATTGCAAGAAGGAGAAGGACAAATAAGGAATTACACTTGAATGCTCAAATAGGAGAATATGGCATAGACTATGTGGTCCTCGACTTAGGGTCAGAGGTCAATGTCATGACGAAGAAAACATGGGAACTAATGGGAAAACCGAAGTTGATCTATTCCCCTATCAGGATTAGGATGGCTAACCAACAAGATGTCAACCCATTTGGATGGTTGGAGCATGACCCTATGGACATCGACGGAGTAAGAACGTTTGCAGATTTTGAAGTAATAGAGATAGTTGATGACAATTATCCTTACCCTGCGCTGTTAGGAATTGATTGGGCCTTCAATAATTCCACTATGGTTGATTTGAAGAAAATATGTATGACATTTGAAAAGGATGTCCTTATGGTCATCGCACCTTTAGATCCATATGAAGGTCAGTGATACACAGAACCCATCAGAGAGGAAGCCCGCGCATACGAACTGGAAAACATATACAAACTAACAGCCAGACAACATGACTACATTAATACTATGACCGATGGGAACCTAAGCTGGTGAAGTGACAGTGCGTTTTCATCATATTAAGAAGAAACACTGCAGAACTAGAAAAACCAGATTTATGAAGTATCTACAAGGAGATATGCTAGATTAACTAGAGAGGTTCATTGGATCGACACAACAGTGAGTAACTTACCCACATTTGATGGTTTGAACCCTTTAGAATATTTCCCATCATATTTTGAAGCAAGTGTACCAATACAACAGATATTTTTGGCAATGGATGAGGACCTGAAAGCCATACCTACAATATGGTGGGGGACACACAAAATTAATATCACAAACTGGACACAATGTCAAACTTTAATGACAACACGGTTCTCAGCACAAGCAAAAATATATGAAGTTCGATACACAGGCCGAAGCTTCCCAAAGGACCATGTGCGAAGCTGTGAAGAGGCCTGGAATAACATTCCTCAAGAATAGTGAGTGCACAGATTCATTAACATGTTGGACACAACCCCTATCAACTGGTACCTTCAAGCAGAGTTGTGCCTCATCATTGCAGATTGGGAAGGTATGACTTAGAATTTTGTAACCACCTTTTTATTTAAAAGTCAATATCCTTGAATAGATCAAGAATTACAGATTGTGAGACAAAAAGTATTTGAGGAGGCATCTAGCCTCCCGTTGGAACAAGAAGAGGACGAATGGATTGTGCCCCTTCAAAAACTGCAAAGTTGTTACAACATCAATGTTGATGAATATGATGATCTGAGGAAGGTCAACATCGCAGAAATAGAAGGCCAAAGAGATGTGGAAGGACATGGAGTTGAGATACCATTTATTGTTCATCCAATAAAGATTAAAAAGGTCAATATTGGGACAAAAGAGACACTGAAGCTTGCCATTGTCGGAGATTATTGGGATGCTGCTACCATTGACAAGATTATAGAGTTGTTGCACGAGTATCAGGACTTGTTTATGACCAAGTTCACTGATATGAAGGGTATCAAAGGACCTATGGGAGAGATGAGGATACCTTTGAAACCAGATGAAAAACCAATGAAACAAAGACCCTACCGACTAAACCCGAAATATAAGGGAAAAGTGAAAATTGTGCTCGACAGAATGCTAGAAGCAGGGATTATAGAACCTGTCGAAGAGTCAGAGTGGATCAGACCTATGGTGGTGCAAGACAATAATACAGGCGAGATCAAGATCTGCATAGATCTTAGGAAGATGAACGATGCTTTTCTACATGACCCTTTCCCTACACCATTCACTGATGAAGTATTAGATAACATGGGAGGCCAGGAGGTGTATTCTTTTACAGATGGATTTTGAGGATGCCATCAGATCCGGATTTCCAAGGAGGATTGCCATAATACCACATTTTCCACAGAATGGGGATCTTATCAATATACAGTAATGTCATTTGGATTGAAGAATGCCCCAACCATCTTTTCCAGGGTGGTGGTCGAAGCCTTGAAAGAGTTTTTGCATAAATTGCTAGAAGTCTATTTTGATGACTGGATTGTTTTTAGTTTGTTGAAAAATCATATTGAATGTCTTAGACTAATGTTGGACAAATGCAGGCAGTGTCAAATTGATTTGAATATAAAGAAGTGCATATTCTTCTCACCATTTGGAGTATTTTTAGGTCATATTGTATGCAAGCATGGATTTCTGGTTGGTCCATCTAAAATTGCCATTATTGTTGATCTACCACCCCCTACTTCAGTCAAACATCGGCTCACTACATTGGGACATACTAGATATTATAGGAAATTCATCAAAGGATATGCCCAGATTAAAACACCTATGGAGAAGCTTCTGAAGAAAGATTGTCAGTTTAGTTGGATGGAAGAATGCCAGCAAAGCTTCGACACACTAAAACAGAAGATGGTTACTGCACCCATTCTGGTTTTTCCAAATTGGAGTAAGGAGTTTCATGTGCATTTTGATGTGTCTTCTATTTCCTTAAGAGCAGTATTGGCACAACCAGGAGAAGGGGATATCGACCATCCATTATCTTTTTCTACCAGGAAGCTATCTACAACTGAAATTAATTACACCACTACAAAGAGAGAAGGATTATCCATGGTGTATGTGTTGCAGAAATTTTTCCACTACTTGTTGGGAGGACACTTCAAAATGCTTATTGATCACTCTGCGCTGAAGTACCTAGTCAACAAGCCAATGTTGGGGGGAAGAATATGCATATGGCTTCTGCTATTTTAGGAATATGATTTTGAAGTTGTGGTTAAACCAAGAAGAATAAACAAAGGTCCTGACCACTTGTCAAGGTTGGAATATGACGAAGAGCCCACCAGTTTGGAGGATACACTTTCAGATGCACAACTACTAGAAATTAGAACAATTGATGACGACTTCACAGACATAGTCCAGTTCCTATCAACAGGAATGGCACCTAGTGACTATACAATTCCCCAGAAGAAACAACTAGTGGTACGTGTTGCTAACTTCTCACTTATAGCTGGACAACTATACAAGATGAGGCCTAATGAGATATTAAGGAGGTGTGTTATGGAGGTAGAGTTACCATTTATCCTCAAAGAATCTCATGAAGGCATCGCAGGAGGACATTACGCAGGGAAAGCGACTGCGCAGAAGGTTCTGAGAGCTGGCCTTTGGTGGCCTACCTTACACAGAGATGCTAAAGATTATGCCAGAGTCTGGGATGTATGCCAGAGAGTTGGGAAACTGTCCAGAAAATATGAAATTCCATTAGCACCGCAGATTACCCTACAAGTATTTGAAAAGTGGGCCATTGACTTTGTGGGACCCATAAACCCACCAGGAAAGCACACAGGAGAAAGGTACATCATCACTGCAACATAATACCTGACTAGATGGGTTGAAGCCAGAGAAGTTAAGGACTGTAGTGCAACTACAGCTGCACACTTTATATTTGATGACATTATAACCCGGTTTGGATGCCCTAATATCCTTATGAGTGATCAGGGCACACATTTCATCAATAAGACAGTTGAAGCCTTGACTGAGGAATTTTCAATCCACCATCAAAAGAGCACACCTTACCATCCACAAGAAAATGGGACAGTTGAAGCATTCAAAAAAATCTTGGAGACAGTGCTGACGAAGATTTGCAGTGTGAACAGGGATGACTGGGATTTAAGAGTACATGCAGTACTTTGGGCTTATAGAAATACTTGTAAGAAACTAACAATGTAGACCCCTTTCAAGTCGATTTATGGTCTTGAAGTTGTTGTCCCGATGGAATACTTGGTGCCAAGCTTAAGAATTGTTTCCTTCATAGGCATGGATGAGACTGGCGCTGTTCGAGGGAGGCTCGCACAGTTGGTTGAACTAGAAGAAGACAAATTTATTGCAGGATTCCACTAGTAGGTACAAAAGGAATGAGAGAAGGCCTATCATGACAGGCACATAAAGAAGAAGGCATTCAAGCAAGGTGATCTAGTACTGGTGTATGACAGTAAGTTCCTAAAACACCCTGGGAAGTTCAGAACACATTGTCTTGGACCATATGAGATATCCTATGTTACGGAAGGAGGAGTTGCGAAACTGAAGACATTGAATGAAGAATGGAAGGAAGGTTTGGTGAATGGGAGTCGGTTGAAGTTGTACTATGACAACTAGTTGCCTCGCAGCTCTCAGTAAAAGCATGAAGAACAGGGTCTAGGTACCAGGTGTAGTTGAAACTGGGTACCAAACAAAGAAAATATAGTCTGCACAAAGATGGAGAGGAGGCATACAACAGAAATCAAAGGCTGCACTGCACAGTCTAAAGTCAAAGAAAAACAAAAGCATCAGACATGAAGTGCCTCGGGACAAGTCACAATTGAGTGTTGGGGGCCTGTTGGCCTTTGGTTATGGAAGGAAGAAAAGGTGAAATGCAAAATTTGTGGAAGACACAATGACTGTTACTGGGTCGAAGTGAGCAAAAGAATAGAAAAGACAAAGCAAAGCAAGGAAAAACAAGTCGTTGAATTAGGAGATCGAGAATGACAAATTACAAGGAAGAAGGATTGTGGACAACTCAGCAAGTGGAAAAAGCCACCGTTGGATGCTTTCAAGCACCGCACGAGAAGGAAGGAAAGATAAGCTAGAGAAGCCCGAAAAATGCAGGTCAAGTTGACCTAGGGTTTTAGATACCTATGGTTTTGGTAAATAGGGTTTTGACACCTAGTTTTCGACCTAAGGCTATCGGTGAGCTATTGTAATGTATAAATAAAGGCCAAAAGGACCTGGGTTGGGTTGGTACGATATTGTTGTCTATCTAGTTGTATTATTGATGTGAGTGACCATTGTATTGTGACAAAGAAGTGCTAAGTGTGAGAGACTTCTGGTATTGTAATATCTTCAACTTGGTGCGAAGATCAAGTCCTACAGTTGGGTGTGCAGGAAGGGGAGAGAACGAGAGAAGAAGAAGGAATATCTGCTAACTGAGAGCGTAGAAAATAACTGTATGCTTTATCTTAATATATCATAAGCACAGTTTTGTGGACGTAGCTCTAGAGAGAGGGTGAACCACGTATATTGTGTGTCGTATGTGTGATTGATGCTTTGATCTTTGTCATTGTTATATTATTATTTGCATTGTTGTGTTAGATCAGATCTATAGCTATGCAGAGTAGATATAAGAAGGTACTTGATATGGAATGGTTGTGTTGTTGTTCTGTTAGATCCACTTGATATTCCTTTTGGTTGTAGACATCTCTGTCCTGCAACCCCCTCATAGCTTCTTTGGGTGAGACTGAATCTGCCTCATAGGTGTTGCCGAAAGGGCCAGTAGCTAGGGCTTGTTGGTGTGCTTTTGGAGCCAAACCCTGGGTCTTCCCTGTACCAACAATAGGGTCTCCATCATTTTACATCACTTGCAGATACAAAGGCCCAATGACTTGTGATGAGACAAACCAAATACTATCTCATTAGCAATAGAGTTGACACTAAATCAGAGCAATATTGTTGCTACTAGACCTGAGTCACTCCAATGTATTGGGTTGCATCCTTTGTTTTAACATGTGCAATTAAACTATTTTCTAAATTTGAGCATACAACCTTATTAGCACCAACATCTGGTCAACATTTTTGTATAAGTTACGCATGTGAAAGTTTTAGGTTGCTTATTGGCATACAATGATACATCGATGCCACTTCCATTTGAAGAGTTCATTCTCTCAAAGGGCACCACAAAATGTGGCAACATTTTGTGTTTGACTCCTAGATTACTAGAACTTTTTCTAAAAAAAATATAACATTTAGGAAATGAATGTTTATTGAGGGGAAAGGTATCACCTATTGGATGTGGAATATGATTACAATTTGTGTTGTACCTTAATCATATTAACAAAAATAATTTTTTTTGTATCAATCTGTTACCTCCTCTCTTCCATCAATTGGCCAATGGTAGGGTCTCCTTCATTTTTCATCACTTGCAGATATAAAGGCCTAATGACTTGTGATGAGACAAACCAAAGACTATCTCATTAGAAATAGAGTTGACACTAAATCCTTGTTAATAACAACGACTTCCAACAACATTGGGAGTTTTGCTAGGTTGTTTAGCTTCTAGTTGAAAGGTATATAAGTAATGCATCAAATATTGGTCATGAGAGGAGGATATACCAGTCCTGTAGACTACAGTAGTGATGTTCCCAAAGCCATAGAGATAACATTCTTGATCTCTCAATACAAGTTTATTCTGCATACATAAACTAAAAGGGGACAACATCTATCATGATTTAAGGAAAACGTTTATCCAAAACCTGCAAATAAAAAGTACTTTTCTTCTTCCTTAAAAAAATTGTCATGACAAGTCTCTCAAACAATTAGTAAATGCACAAATTTGTGTAGAATCCTGGATTCAATAAAAATGTTAGTTAACTGTTTGTTGTTTGAAAATGACTTCTAGCGTATTTCTTTTCAAATTCAAAATTATGTTTTTTATATTTTTACTTTCCCTTGTGTAAGATAACCAACTTTTCAACCATCTATCCTTTTTACTCATAAAAATCATTTATATCAAAATTTAATGATGAAGGACCAGGTAAATACCTATCAAGACGTTTGGAAACCCTGGTAATTATTCACCTCCAAAGCCTCGCACGACACCTTCCGAGTGGGTTGGGATAACCATACCAAATTCTAATTTCTTCTACTCTAAACATGCGGCTCCACCAGTGGCTCCACCACTAGCATCTCTTGCCCTTTTTTCCATTTCATCGAGGGGAAATAAGCACGAAAATTCAAGATATGTAAAACGAACACCGGGGAATTAGAGATTTTCGGGATGGTCACTAGATAGTAGACTCTATAGTTCTCACAAACGAACCAGAAAAGTAACAAAGCTCTGATTTTAACCCAATGCATATATGGGCACTGGGCAGATCCCATACAATTCATATCATGTGGGAGGGCCAAAATGCTCTCAGAAATCCCCTTGTTCTTTGGAAATCGATCAAAGGGAAGATTTTAGCTACCCAGTGCCCAGACCAAAAAATCTGGGTGAATTAAACCATAAACCCCGATTTTACCAAATGGCAGGGCGAAGAAGCTATCAAAAATTCCCATACTTCTAGAAATTTGGCTAATGGAAGCTTGTCCCTCCAAATTTCAAGGGCGAAATATAATTTTTTTCCCTCTATCTCTCCTAAAAACATGGGCTAACCTTGCACATGATTTTTCCCCTAAAATAAATTATGGGCTAATGATATAATTTTAAAAAAAACACTCTAATACAAAAAATTCACCCAATAAAAAATTGGAGGCCCCTAAATTTCTCCCATGAGCTAAATTTTGCCCCTAAAATCATTTATGGATAAAATAGAGGGATGAACAAAGGAAGAACAAAAAACAACTGAATGAATTATTTGTTGTAAGAAGTTTAAGACTCAAAATAATATTTCAAGGCATAAACAAATATCCAAACACAATTACTCCAACAGGTTGAAAATAAACAAATCTTTACTAAAGAATTAGTTGTTTTCTAGGTTGCATATCAGTAAAAGATGAGTTATACAATAGTTGAAAGGAAAATGAAATGTACTTTGCACATATAATCAATATAAGAGAGGCCCTCCATTCATACAAAAGCTGCATATTGATTTCCTTCCCAAAAACTGAACGCTCCATTCATACAAAAACTACATATTTATCAAAGTTGTAGAGGCCCTCATCCATTTGAAACTAAGGCTTAACTCTACACTATCATTTGAAGAACAACTTATTGACTTACGTAAATATTGCTGAATTTTAGTAATGAATGCTTCAAACTTGACTTAACAAAAATGAAGTGGTTCATATCAAACACAGATGACCACTTATTATGGCTTAATTTAAAAAATCTTGAACTTAAACAACTAAAACTGCTACTAATGATAAAACTAAACTAATGCATATGCTAAAGTGAACTAAGCCTTGAAAAAAACTTACTAGGACTGATAGAACTAGGTTTTTAATTGATCACTTGTATCCATGCGCATGGTTGGAGGCCAACTAGGAGATAACTGAATCACTACTACATATTGAAAAAATTGCGACGACTACTTGTGACGAAAGTACTCTTTTGTCGCAAAATTCAAGAGAAAAAGTTCAATTTTTCAATTTTGATCTAAATCCACCGCGTATTCGTCGCTCTATCGACGAAACCAAACTTTTGTTTGTTTTACGAAGATCATCAAGATGGTGGACTATTGTCTCTATCTCGACAAACTTGTGTTTTCGTCGCAAGAGCGACACCCACTATTGACCATTACACTTTTTGATACTATCCATATTAATTGTTATACATTTTGACAAAGTCTAAATTGATATAGTCAATGTTCGTCGCAAGAGCGATGATATGACCATTATAACCATTCCAGTCTTTGACAAAGTGACCTAAATATAACAAATAAATAGGTAAAAAAAAAAGAAATATTTAGGTCACGGTCGTTGCAATTGCGATGACCGTGACCTAAATTGACCTATAAATATTTGACGATTTAAATATGTTGTGACAATCTTGCTATAACAACGACGATTCCGAAAGGGTATTTTTGTGTGGAAGTTGTGTGAATAATGTCACAGAATATAGTTAGAGGTGGGGAAAAAAGTAAAGCGGGTGAAAAGGGTGATGGTAGATGTTATTGCCCTCGCAAAAAATGTTTCCTCATACGTCCCGTAAGAATTTTAATAGAAACAACTACAAAACATTGTAGGAAATATGGGCACATTGATGGTGGATCGAATGAATATAGTCCCATGGTAATTAGCTGTATATTCATTGTCTGTTTTTATTTTGTCAATTTTATATAAAATTATATATATGTATATATATTGTTTGAATGTTTTTTATAGTATACACTAATTTTGCATGATTGTTTGTAATTATAAAGTTAGAGTTTCCCTCTAACTTTCCACGGAATATTGCACCAAGTATTAGTAGAAATGATGTTGTACAAGCTGAGGAACATCATGACCAAGCAAATGAGGATCTCATGGAAGAAGATGATGGGACAAATCAAGTTAATGATCCCATGGAAGAAGATGATGGGACAAATCAAATGATCCAAGATTTGTTTTTGCAGCCGGATGAGGATGGGGACAATGTTGGTATTTATGATGAACCTGTATTAGAAAAGGAAAATAAACGAATTTATGAAGGATCAAGAGCAAATCTTCTCTCTGCTACATTGTTGCTAGTGAACTTAAAGGTTATAATTAATTTTTCGAACACTTGTATGACACAAATCCTAAGGTATGTAATATGTTTCATCTCAAATTATACATAAATGC
>JASDQU010185441.1:3835-15427 GCA_032191745.1 Picea mariana | reverse complement strand
TGTGTCTCTTGTGAATGTGTATTTCTCAGTGATCTTGTTCTTATGATGCTCTTATCTATTGAAATGCAAAGAACTATAATAATGGCATAAACATTAACAGATCTAATAGCAAGGACAGAGACACATCTACCTTCATACAAGCAAAGCAAGGCACAAACATCAAAAAGAGATAACACTCATTCCATTCAGAAAGCAAGTTGATTCTAATATGAGAAATAACTTTGAAAACTATTCCTACCACCCACGTTTGAATTTTATTTCCTATCATAGATGGATTCATTGGTAAGTCTAGTGTGCATCGGGATGGCTTGCACATTAGACAAAAGAACAATGGAGGCACCCCACATTTCGCTTTCTGACTTCAGTCTACTATATAAGTGGTGTGAATCATATAAGGGAGTGACGCACCCCAAAGCATACCAAATGGATAGTGAACCAAAGTCAGGTCTTTAGCACCAACTGTAGGATCGATGCAATTGTTTGTGTATTTGGAGTGTTTATAGAGGTTGAAACCGAGGTCCCTATCAATATACAAAGATCTATGTGTTATCCGTCGCTTCGAATGTTTCTGGGTTCATTCCACTCACCCCGTTCAAGAAGTGTTAAGTTTAGTAAAGACATTATTTATGGATCTAACAAGATGTGAACACCAAATTCAATCTCTTTTTTTTTTTATTGAACTTTATAATATGCTTATTTCCTAACCACAGAGGCGATCATGATGGTTGGATGATTGAGGTGCGAAAGTGGATTTCTCTTTAGCTATGGTTTTCGCAAGTAGTTGGCAGGGAGGCACTTATGTTGGAGCGGAGGGGATAGGGGTTGAGTTGCACTGGATTTTGGCGATAATGGAAGACAAAGACGAGGATTATTGAGTCGATCTGATTGAAGGACAATGGGTCTAGGCCACCTCCAGACTTGGCCAACTTGGAAATCCAGTAGAACCAAGACAAAGAGGTTCAAAAGGGTCACTTTTGTTGGAAGATAACACATTGGCAATCCTAGGCAATTTGGCCCAAAGATTAGCCAGTAGTGGCATATGAATGGATCCACAATTGGAGGTGAGGGCGATAAGTGGAGATGGAGCACTCATCGAGGGAATTAATGTTGTACCTTCCATCTCTCTAATGGCACACAAAGGGATGACATGGAAGACCTCAGACATGGCTTCTCCAGTTGTTAGCGATCAAACACACTGGCAATTTTTTGAACAATGATGCCTAATATTGCAGGGAAATTGTGACTCCCTTCCCGAGCTCCAAATTCATATCTGAAAGTATCGTTGGAAAGCTTAGGATGTCTAGTTGTCAATCAACTATTTGAGCGTGTGAAAAGGCCTTTCCACAGCTGGGAAAATTGATTTTTCCCAAGGCAGTTTATTTCTGGAAAACCTGCACTTTCGGTGGTTAACTAGCCCTGAATTTCGCCTTCATTAACCATTGAAAGCAGAGCTTTCGGTAGTTAAAGCACCCAGTTTTTCCAGTGTTAACCACCGAAAGCCTGTCACTGCCCGAATGGCCGAATTTTTGCTTAGATCGAGATTTTTTGAGTTGGGATGGTTTGAAACCTCTTCGAATGGACATTTGTCGAATTATCAAGTCAGATCCAATAGCTATTTTTGATGGATAAGGGAAAGAAGAGGTGTTTCAATCATTTTTGGTACCTTTTTCAAAGGCAGAAAATCAAGGTTTTTGCACACCTCAACAAATTCGAATTTTATCTCTTGGAAGAGTCATCAATCAGTCTTGGAAGGCTATTCTGCATTGCACAGGGACTCTACAAGATTTGAAGACCATGGAATGTGGATTTGACCACATTTTTAGGACCATCCCTTATCTTTTGCAAACTGAATTTTGACTTTCTATCTTTAGCATATCTGATCCATGCTTTTAGGATCTCAAAACTGCATTGTAAAGCTATAAAGCTAAAGATAGAAGATGAACTAAAGGTTTCGATTTTGGGTTCTATATGCTGCTATTGTAAACGAGACCTATTCTTAATATATGAAAGATTGCAAGCTTCCTTCATCTATGTTTTTCAGAACTTTCTTCTTTGTTCTATGATAGCTTATGAGTGAATGAACTTCTTTATTGATGCTTATTTGATCCACATGTGACTGTCATCTCACTACTTGATTGATTAAGTTAAGAACCATAAGTTATTACCTTGGTTTCTCAACCCATTGTGCTTATTGTTTTATATGAGTATAATCTGGTTCAAGCAACTATCTTCTGTCCTATTTGATTAATCCTTGTTTGATTACATTCTTAGAAGGCCTTGTAATATTTGATATTACTAGACAGTCTTAAAGACACAATCCAGCCCTTAGATATTCATCTTGATCCAAACCCACACCTATAGATGATAAAATAGATTCCAAAAAGATAAAGTTACTAGGCATCTCTGACTTACAGCCTAGGAGATTTTCCTGGAGTGATAACAAATTGGTGTCGTTGCCGGGGAGAGGAGATTGAAGCTCAACTTCCCTGGGAGATGACATTAGATCTACTCTTTGATGATAGACAAGGATTAGACATTACATTGGTTGTAATCATCTATCTGGCGACTCCATGAAAGACGAATTCAGTCGCGACTCCATGAAGGATGGATCTGTTGGCGACTCCACTGGTATATAAATGAACCAGATCTTGGCAAAGAGATATTCGTTCTGCAATTTCTCAAGTATTTCTAGCTACCCTCATCCAGTACCTAGTAGAGATGAATGGGAACACAACCTTCCCAGATTTCGAGGAAAAAAATGGGAAATACCAGCTGAACATTTGTTGGATTTTCATGAGTTTATTCATCGGCTCCAGATCATACATGAAGATGTTAAGATTAAACTGTTCAAGTATTCATTAGAAGGGATAGCCCTTGATTGGTGCAGGTCTCTTCCAGCTTCAAGCATTCACTCATTGGCAAGTTTTCATTATGCTTTCCATTTGTTTTGTAAAAATGAATTTCCAGCTGAAAGTCTCTTTGAAGATTGTTGTGATGAATTCGGGAAGCAAGTTCAACAGGAAGTAGTCATTTCTTCTGTTTGTCAAAATGAAAATTATGTTGTTAAGGAAAATCTTCAGGATACAAATGATTATTATGAGAATTGCATAGCTGTCTCTGTCACACCTACTGCCTTTGATTTGAAAAGTCATCTACAGAAATCAACAGTTTTGCATGCATCGTACTTGAACATAGATTTGCAGACATCAACAAACAGTTCATCATCAACAATGAAGTTAGTTTGCAGCCTTTTCAGATTTGCACACAGTTGAAGGTGGCAGCTATTCTCAAAAGGAGGGTATGTAGAGATCTTTTGATGTTCAGTTGAAGCAACAGGAAGAAGTGTTTTCTTATAGTGTCATTGATCCTTTTGCTGATTTTCTGGAGTATTCGAGCAGCATAAATGTCAAATTGCTCTTGTCAAACGAAGGTTGGTTATGCTACACTTTCGAATTGTATATCAGTATTCTTTGGTTTCTTGCATTCATCATTTCCAGATCAGAAGTTTTACCAGTTATTCAGATACTTGTATGGCTTCATTGGAAGCATGATTTTACCTGATCTGGAAGCAGGACAGTGGTTAGAGTAGGAGTAGATAAGAAGAATAAGCTATTTCTTTGAGCAGGCAGATTACTTTCAGTTTTCTTAAATAAGCAGAGCAAACTACAAGTCAAGCATTAATTATCAATGAATGCCATAGCAGTTGCACACGCATTAGGCAAAGAGACTCCCTTTTCACTTTTAATGGCTGGATCTGGACCATCCTCTCCAATGTCATCTTCATGGCTGTCGATACTACTATTAGAGCTAGAGATCATGGCATCATCTTTGTGGTTGCTAGTTGTAACTGCATCATGCGGCTCCTGGAGACGGGAAATGGATACTGTTACTCCCATTCAAATAATACAGAGAGAGCGAGTTCAACCAAATAATAGATGGGAAACCCCTTGTTCCTATGAAGTTAATTGATGCAGTTGTCAACCATACCACGGGCTTTCCAATGCTCTAATTCCTCGTCATCGGGCTCTCTATTTTTGTTTCTATTTGCGCCTTTTCTTCTTCTTAAAAAGGCAAAAACATTGTTTTACGGCGAAAACCCAAGATTTTAGTGTAGTTGGCAATGACCTCGAGCCCTAAACTTAGGGTTATGTTGTTGTTGAGAATGTATTCGTACATTTATTGCTTCAGCTCTGTCTGCGGGATGACATTGAATATGTAGAAGGGCTGGCGGGTGTATGGATTAATGGCATCCTATTTGGTGTACCAAATCGTTTCCAATGTTCTACGCTTGTACAGAACAGGATCTTCTGCCGACGATAGTCTAATGGGTCATAAGCAAACTCTTGCATCACAATGTCAACAAACTCTTATGGGTTATTATCATTTAAATCCATTTAAACAAACTGAGAACATAACTTATCTGCCCGCGAGACAGAAGTCAGAGGAGTGACTCGTCTAAAAGCTATTGGCAGAGGATTTTCATAGAGAGAATGTCTTTTCTCCCTGGTTGCAGAGTGATATAGAAACTGAAATCATAAAAAACATTTTCATATGGGACTAYGATAAGAATGGTGTTGGTTAAGTGAAAAAAAATAAAATAAAGGAAGAGTTAAAGCATCCGATGCATGGGGGATTCGATATATGAATGCAAATAGGCAGTTGCCAGAAACACCCGATTTGCAAGCAGAGAATGTGCGTGTAGCTGTCCAATGGAGAAACGCAACTGTCCAATGAAGATCCACATGCAGGGCAACAACAAACTCCGCCTTCATCTCAGGCTCCTTCTATGACATATTTTCAGCAGCTAAGGCCAATGGCGAGCGGAGCTCCTCTGTCTCACCAGTTATTTATACGCCAACACAATTATAGAGGGAAAGAAAACACAGGTGTCGAATTTTTTTTAAATTTGCAGATCGCCCAACAAACCTTTTATTTGGCATGTGATATGGCCAAGTAGAGATTGCATTGACAGATTATTATTTTATAGGTATCAATCTTGCAGAGAAAACGCAGATTAGTATGCTTAGAAAACTTTTACTATTTTGAATTCCAAAAAATCCAGGATTATACGGAAATCACAGAGCGCTCCAGCTCTAGGTTAAAGTCATGCAAGCTTCGATCAGAGAGACGAACGGGTATCCAGGATTTAGAATTTGTTATCTGCTGGTATGGTTTGTTAAACAAGTGATTTAGAGCCGACAGATGAGGAGGAGTGCAGAGCCACAGATCAAGCATGGGATCGTATGCAAAGGGCGCCACGAGGAGCAAGAATTTCTTCAGATTGCAGTGATCTCATAACATCAGGAGCCGAAGACGTTAAACAACAAAGACTTCCAGATCAGAGGGCTTGTTCTTAGAAACCCCTTTGTTATTAATGTTAAAATCTTGTTGAGTGTTTTGCTGTTTTTCAGGAAGCAAAGTTTCTTGAGTCTGCATATGTCCTTGGAAACTTTTATAGCAGCAGTAGGCCACGACCTTTTGATTGGCCTGAACTTCGAAAATGTATATTCAGTATCACTGAGGCAGCAGTTACAAGATCCTGGAGGTGAAGATGATCTCGTGCATGTATGGAGTATGGAAGATCGTGTTGTGGTGGCTTGGGGTGAGAGTTACATCTCTTGGGTCAATGATTGTTGTATTCGATTCATGATAGACTTCACCTTGTTCAGATAGCACAGAGGAAATTCCATTAGTCCTGTAAGGACATGGGTTCACGAGGTATAATGATGCTCTTTAAAGAAACCGAGTAGGGTGAAGTGTTTGATTCAAACACACCAGGGTTTCTTTCTTTTCTTGGTACATTATGTCTAGAGGATGTTTCAAAGGGTTTTTTTTAGATGATCTATTGTTATTACAACTTTTTGCTAAAGGCATCTCAAGACAAATGTTTTGTATCTGAAGCTGCTGGAAAATGAAAAGTCAAACACCTCAAGATGCCTGCAATGCTCTCATTTCAAGGTTGGAGTTATTCTCGAATTTCCAAACCATGGTTACATATCTAACCATCCTGCCTATGTCCAACACCTCTCTTCTCAATGAAGAGATTGTCACAATAAATGCCATGTCGATGTGCAAACAACATTTCCAGGGGATTTTGAAGCAGACAAGTTACAGATAAAGAAGATTGTGTAAGATAACAACAAACTTTGGAGAATAGCCAGATGATACATTAAGCTGAATGACTCCATGCCCAAAACAAAAGGCACAAGGTCTGCCAGGTTCTTGAAAACCTCGTAGGGAGGTCTCCATCCCAATTGGAGCCAGATGTTAGCGATCAAACACACTGGCAATTTTTTGAAGAATGATGCCTAATATTGCAGGGAACTTTTGACTGCCTTCCCGAGCTCCAAATTCATATCTGAAAGTACCGTTGGAAAGCTTAGGATGTCTAGTTTTCAATCGACTATTTGATAATGTGAAACGACCTTTCCACGGTTGGAAAAATTTATTTTTCCCAAGGCAGTTTATTTCTGGAAAACCTGCACTTTCGGTGGTTAACTAGCCCTGAATTTCGCCTTCATTAACCACCGAAAGCAGAGATTTCGGTAGTTAAAGCACCCAGTTTTTCCAGTGTTAACCACCGAAAGCCTGTCACTGCCAGAATGATCGAATTTTTGCCTAGATCGAGATGTTTTGAGTTGGAATGGTTTGAAACCTCTTCGAATGGACATTTGTCAAATTATCAAGTCAGATCCAATAGCTATTTTTTATGGATAAGGGAAAGAAGAGGTGTTTCAATCATTTTTGGTGCCTTTTTCAAAGGCAGAAAATCAGGGTTTTTGCACACCTCAGCAAATTCGAATTTTATCTCTTGGAAGAGTCATCAATCAGCCTTGGAAGGCTATTCTGCACTGCACAAGGACTCTACAAGATTTGAAGACCATGGAATGTGGATTTGACCTCATTTTTAGGACCATCCCTTATCTTTTGCAAACTAAATTTTGACTTTCTATCTTTAGCATATCTGATCCATGCTTTTAGGATCTCAAAACTGCATTGTAAAGCTATAAAGCTAAAGATAGAAGATGAACTAAAGGTTTCAATTTTGGGTTCTATATGCTGCTACTGTATATGAGACTTATTCTTAATATATGAAATATTGCAAGCTTCCTTCATCTATGTTTTTCAGACCTTTCTTCTTTGTTCTATGATAGCTTATGAGTGAATGAACTTCTTTATTGATGCTTATTTGATCCACATGTGACTGTCATCTCACTACTTGATTGATTAAGTTAAGAATCATAAGTTATTACCTTGGTTTCTCAACCCATTGTGCTTATTGTTTTATATGAGTATAATCTGGTTCAAGAACCTATCTTCTGTCCTATTTGATTAATCCTTGTTTGATTACATTCTTAGAAGGCCTCGTAATATTTGATATTTCTAGACAGTCTTAAAGACACAGTCCAGCCCTTAGATATTCATCTTGATCCAAACCCACACCTATAGCTGATAAAATAGATTCCAAAAAGATAAAGTTACCAGGCATCTCTGACTTACAGCCTAGGAGAGTTTCCTGGAGTGATAACACCAGCCTTGATAGAAACATAGTCATTATTGACAATTATGATAGAGAGAGGATGTGTATTCCTCTACAAGCACGTTGTAGGGATTACGAGAACCATATGCACAACTCTTCGATACTATACATTGATAGACATGAGATGAGATTTATTGGAAAACACCCGAACTTTAACGTAAATAGCGTCTCATCCACAGTGGAACTTAATGTAGGGAGGGACTCCTTAGACTCTTCTTATCTAGAATCCTCCAAATACAATCTTTGACCCAATAGTAAAGAATCCTTGACTTCCTAGAAAATATGGAAGGGGTGTATGGGTACGTTGATGAAAAATTCATAAGCCAAACCAAAGAGGAAGACACTCTTAAATGTTGATGGCATAGAAACAAGAATCTCTAGATATCAAATGTGTGAAACAACTATCTCTAATTGGGGCTCCTACAGGATCTGCCCTTGGTGAGGGGCTTAAATGTTCACTTTGTCTGCACCTTCTTAAGTGTCACATGCACTTTTCCAAGTGTCGTATGCACCTTACTAAGTGTCGCATGCACTTTGCTAAGTGTCACCACCATTGACACCATGAAATATCATTTGTCATAATCCATAATTCATTTTGGAGGAAGAAACCCATCATTTGAAGGTCAGAACCATGCCTTTTACTTGGAATTTTGACCATTTTTTGGAGAATTTTGGAGGTCAACGTGTTGATATTATGGTAGTTGCGGGAGGTATTTACCTTCACGTGTGAACCTGATGAGAATAGAAGACTCCGGGAAGCAAGAGAAACCCTGTTGAGTTGGATAATAACCCTAGAAGTATTTTCAGCTCAAGAAGATAATTTATATTAGGTTCTTAGCCTCCAATAGAAGAAGTCGACCATAAATAATAATAATATATTGAACAGACACATATCCAGAAGGAGAAGTCGGCCCCAGAAAATCTGGCAGAACCACTATAAATACAGGGCGCCAGTTCTCATTTCACAGCATCTCAGAAGTGCAGTTCCCAGTTTGGTGCGCACGTGTGGAGGAAAGCTGCAGGTGCAGCTGCAGCAGCAACAAGTTTTCAGTATTGGCTTGACTATCTCTTGGCTAGGGTTTGGACTATCTGATCAGCTCTTTGTGATGCGCTATCCTTGGGTAAAGGTGCGCTACCCTTTGTTTGGATTCTAGCCTAGGGTTTGCTTCCGGAGTAATTCTCAGTCAAGGTTAAGGTGCTCGGAGGGTGGCTTCGGACTATGGTTGGGTGATGAGGGTATCGTCAATGGTAAAATGAGCACACCATCTTCTATATTCTAACAGGTTATGGGCCTCGCCGGACATCGATTTCTCATTGTGGTTAACATGAGGAATGGTCCGTTTTGGAGGTTGATGCAGGACAGTCTTTTCCTCTTGTGGTTAACAGAGGAAATGGTCCGAACAGTCATTCCTTAGAGTTATACATTCTCTCCAGGGTGCACTTTGATTAGTGTAGGAGGAATGGCCCAAGGTGGGGAATGCTCCAGGCTTAGCAATCAAGGACAGACATTCCTTAGGGTTATACATTCTCTCAAGGGTGCACTTTGATTAGTGTAGGAGGAATGGCCCAGGGTGAGGAATGGTCCAGACTCAGACATTCCTTAGCGTTTATACATTCTCTCCAGGGTGCACTTTGATTAGTGTAGGAGGAATGGCCCAGGGTGGGGAATGGTCCAAACATTCCTTAGGGTTTATACATTATGTCCAGGGTGCACTTTGATTAGTGTAGGAAGAATGGCCCAAGGTGACGAATGGTCCATGCTCAGAAATCAGAAACAAACCTTCTTCCTTGTTTGAGAAGAATAAGGTAGATAGCCCATTGCTGATGAGGGAAGATGTTCTTTCAAATCTCACAAACGTGAGTGAAAGATTGGCCCAGATGATTCAGTTTATTTCTAACAATATTTTTCTGTGCAGGATGGCATCAGATGATTGTTATGGAGACTACCTGTCTCCAGACAGTAGAGATATACTACTGTGGTGGATATGTTCCACTATTTTGAGGCAGATATTCTTTCAGATCTCACAGATGTGAGTGACAGATTGGCCCAGACAAATCAATTTATATCATAACATTGTTTCTATGCAGGTTTCTATCAGATGTTTGTTATGAAGACTGTATGACAGTAGATGAGGACTAATGTGGTGGATATGTTCCATTGTTCGCAACCATACGTTGTTGATCAAGTACTTGTGTGTTACTCGGTGTGGTTGTGTACCACTGGATTGTAGTTATGTACTACTATGAATAGACACAGTTGTGTTCTATCCTTGTTCTAATTGCCTTGAAGACTATCAACAGTTTATTGGAGATAATCATCATCCAGACACATGATGAACATAGATTTTCCAGACGGAAAACAGTGCAGAGCATTTACTCTTCTTGTATCACTCTATGGTGAGAGTAACTTATCCAGTATCATGTCTAATTACTCAGATGAAGTATCGTTTCGAGAGATGATGCAGCTGATGGTGATGGTGATGCTCATGATCTAGTCATGAGATAGTCCAGACGACTATATTGATGCTACCAGGTAAATGGTATGTTTTTGTGCTCAAGACCATTACCTATAATACCTCCCTAGCTAGGAGGGAGTGTTGATATTATGGTAGCTGCGTGAGGTATTTACCTCCATGTGTGAACCTGACGAGAATAAAAGACTTTGAGAAGCAAGAGAAACCCTAATGAGTTGGCTAATAACCCTATAAGTCTTGTCGGCTCAAGAAGATAATTTATATTAGGTTCTTAGCCTCCAAGAGAAGAAGTCGACCAGAAATAATAATAATATACTGAATAGACACATATCCAGAAGGAGAAGTCAGCCCCAACAAATCTGGCAGAACCACTATAAATACAGGGCGCCAGTTCTCATTTGACAGCATCTTAGAATTGCAGTTCCAAATTTGGTGTGCACGTGTGGAGGAGAGTTGCAGGTGCAGCAGCAGCAGCAACACGTTTTCAGTATTGGCTTGACTATCTCTTGGCTAGGGTTTGGACTATCTAATCAACTCTTTGTGATGCGCTATCCTTGGGGAAAGGTGTGCTACCCTTTGTTTGGCTATCTAGCCTAGGGTTTGCTTCCGGAGTAATTCTCAATCAAGGTTAAGGTGCTCGGAGGGTGGCTTCAGCCTATGGTTGGGTGACGAGGGTATCGTCAATGGTAAAACGAGCACACCATCTTCTATATTCTAACACAACGCTCCCCTGCCCCTGTATAGGGAACGTTGAACCCTTACCAACGTTCCCATGTACATGCTTAGGGAGCGTTTCCAACGCCCTGTACTAAACCTTGAGGGAGCGTTGAAGTGGTTAGAGGGCATTATGGAAATCCCGCCTTTTTCTAAGGACCAGATTCAAGAAGATGAGGTTTGTTTGGGTCAAATCATATCTCATGGCTCCATCTTAGGTGAAAATCCCAACCTATGGAGTCATATCCTCAACCACTTCCCAAAAATATCTCATGGTGGTTAAGCCTCCCAATCATATATATTGAGAGCATTTTCATGGTGAAGGGGTGAAGGAATCCATTGAAGCATCATCATTCTGATCTCAAGACATTCATGCAAGGGATGGATTGGAGAGGTTAGATAAGTTGTTGCAAAGTCAAAGGTGATTTGAAAGTGATTTCTTTATTGGATTCCCATTAATATAAACTTGGCCTATTCCCTTCAAGTTCATGTGTTCAAACATATGTTGGTCTATTGTTGTTTCAATCATCGTAAATATATCTATTTTGTCTAACCACATAGAGTAGAGGAAGGAGATTTCTTGTTGTCCATTGCAGGTTTTATCTTGCACCTAGGAGCCTAGAGATCAAGGTCAAAAGGTTGGAGCAGCGAGGACGACCATCGTAACAATGTACGCCACATTCGCTTCCTTCTCGTTTATGTTGGTCAAGATAGGTCTAAAGGGACATTAGTGTCCATTTGTTTGCTTCTGTTTTTGGACCAAAGAAGGGGTTTTGGTCCAAAGGGGAGTTCAACCTGTCCGCAGGGTGAAATTTCTCACAATGCCAATCCCTCCAAGAAATTGGGCATCAAGAGGCTTATAAA
>JASDQU010185440.1:6005-26727 GCA_032191745.1 Picea mariana | reverse complement strand
TCCCTACGCATTTCTTCACCTTCATCAAGAGTCCAATTAGGATTTTCTGGAGGCTTATTTGGTGTAGGAGGTCCCTTTTTGGGTGGCATGTTGGCCAAATATCACTTTTGAGTCTTGATTTTGAGGTGGTTCTGCTAGACAATATTTATACTATTATATCTCCCACGTTTCGGCCTTTCTAGGTATGAAACTTTCCTTTAGGTAGTTCTCTGATATTTATTCTCTGCAATTCCACAGTTCTGATCAAAATTGGATGTGCCAAGTGGAATGTACGGTAACTTCCTCACAACTTGCCGATTTTTGGCATTTCCAGGAGATCTCCCTTGTATAGAATGCCCCGCTCAAAATAATTGATATAAAATTCTTAAACTCGCACCCAAACTACTACAGACTGTCCACGATCCAATGCAACCAGTCCCACTCAATTTGGATTCTCTGGGAAGAAGTTATGATTGTTTTACCTAGAACACCTTCTTGAGACTAGTCAATGGGGCTAGTCAGATACTCTATTTTACACAGGGTGTATATACAAATTTAAGATGACCCAGATGCTGAAATTTTTTCCACAGATAAAATACTAATTTTTGTAAATTTTCTCCAGATTTCAGGGTCTGAAACGTTACATAAATTGTTTTATAGCAAAAATTCTACAATGACTCATTTCAGGATGATTCCAGAACCCTATATTGTACCGGCTGTATCTACGAAATTATAAGGCCTCAGGAGCTGAATTTTGAGCACAACGTACCTTGATCCGTCTTATAAAAACCCTTTAAGCCGTTTCGCCTGAAACATTTTAGAAACAAAGTTATAGCGAAAATTCCACGGTGTCTCAGATGTAGCAGCGAAACCCCAAGACCTTGAGCTCTGATACCATATGTTAAGAACCAAACATCAATATAGCATAGAAAAATCTCAAGAAAAGTACTCAACGCCTTGAAAAAGAGATAATATCAGATAATAAGCCTCTTCGAGGGGGCAACCTCCTTTTACCCCACTTAAATGTTCAAGTACAAGATGATTCAAAATGAAAATGTCTCCTTGGTATATATAGGAGACTAGGAGGTTTTAATGGCCTAAAGCCGACATAAATAAAATAACATTACTAATCTAAATCACAACTAATGGCCTAAATCTGACATAAATAAAATAACATTACTAATCTAATATGCCCCAATTAAGTGGTAATGAGCCAATATTAGGGCTATATTAGGGCTTAACAGGCAGTTCCGACCAGGCAGGCAATAGATGATGTTATCATCCAGTTTTTAGAAGACAATATTTTGTCCAGGTTCGGATGCCAGACCATGATCATAATAGATAATGCAGCGACTTTCAAGTCCAAGAAAATAGAATGGTTATGCAATGATTACAATATCACCCTTGGTCATTCTACATCATACTACCCCCAAGGAAATGGGTTGGATGAGTCTTTGAATAAAATCTTAGTCAGAATCATCAAAAAACTACTGCAAGAAAATAAAAAGGCGTAGCACAAAAATAGCATCCATGCATTGTGGGATGATAGAATATCCCAGAAGAGATCCATGGACACATCCCCTTTCCATATCGTTTATGGTACAGAGGAAATTTTTCATACTGCATTGGGATTTCTAGTGATGAATTTGTTACAGGAGCAAGATGAAGAAACAGATTCCACTCGAAGAAGAAAGTATGAACTAATCAGTGTCCAGCAGACCAGAGAAAGGGATTTCAATAATGATTAGTTGCGTCAAGAAAATATCAAAGAGGATTTGGATGGGCATACCAAGGAAAATGACTTCAAACTGGGAGAATTATTATTAAAATATGATGCCAGAAATGAATATAAGGGAAAGCACAGGAAGTTTGATCATCTGTGGTTAGGACCATTCAAAATTTCAGCATATCGTGGAAGCAATGCCTACATACTACAAGAGAGTAATGGAGACATCGTTGGAGGAAGGCCTGTGAATGGCAAGTTCCTCAACCATTATATCATTTAGACATCATCACCCCTTCCATTCATTGCACATAATCGTTTTTGTGTTTTCTTTTTGCATTAAGAAGTTGGAATAAAAGCAGCATAGTTGAAGCCCGAGGTGAAGGCCCTAAGCTATGTTGGGTTTATTTTGAGCCTTTGAATAAATGTTGGTAGATTCAGACTGCAAGAATAAATCATAGCCCAATGGGTAGGCACTTTCTATACCGTTCTTTGCTACCTCACAGGGAGGATAGCATCCCCAGTTGGAGCCTATGTTATCACCATAACAATTTTCTTTTGATGGAATCCAAGTCTCAAAATTTGGCAAGGAGCTACATCGATATGGAGGTGCGATAGTTTAGAGTATTAGGTCACATCTAGCAAAGAAGGGTTAAGTATAGCGAAGGCACGAAAGTTGATGAGCCCGACAAGCCACAGATCTTAAGAAGCCCAGATTGACGGTCAGGAAATGTATCGGGTGAGGAAATAGCACGAAGGTTAATCGCTCGACAGGGGCCTAGGGGAAATACCATGGTTTCAGCTTGCAGGCACATGGCGCCACCAGAGGCATAGTAGGGAAAAAATCGGTCTACCCAAAACTGCTTTACCTCACCCCCGATATTGAAAAGTGCATATAAAAGGAGGGCCCTGGTCATTATTTTATGATATTTCAAATCATTTGAACATTTGAAAATTGGCGCAAATGCTCTATTCGAACTGAAGCTCAACAATGAAACAGGCTCACGCATTCTCCACTCATTCACGGTTATTTTTCATCATGGCCATGAATCCTGTCATTTTATCCGTAATAGAGCAAGATCCCACCTCTAAAGAAGAATCCCTAACTGACAGGGACTCTGATATATTTGACACAAAAATAACCGTCTCACCCATTTCCGTATCCAGACTCAATTTGTTAGATAATGTCGGGAAACAAATACACTTCCTTGAAGCAGCCCAAGCCTCCATAAACTCTTACATCATCGAAGTCGTGTTCCCTTTCCAAGAATTCATAAGCTAGTGTGTTGAATAGTACTTGTAGGAATAAAAGGTCATTTTGAATAAGTTAGGGTCAAAGGTCTTGTGTAGAGTAGATAGCCCATCAATACGACATGCCATCGATATGTCAGAGTCTTCCCTTGCAGCGTCTGAGCACTTTGAGGAAGATAAATTGATAACAGTCTATAGAGAATGTCCCCCCGAGGTAAAAACCCTATTTTTTCAAACCATTTTTAAACCCGAACATCATTCCGGGAATCTATCATTTCCTATGAAAGTAAGCGTCATGGTTATTGAGGTCCAGAGGGCCTGTTCCATACTCAGCCAAATTTTAGGATTGGATAATGACAAGTTTGTATTAGAGGTCATGTTGGGTTTTATGTTGATCTTTTTCCAGTCAGATTCCAGTCAGTCAGTCTGTTTTAGTTTTGAATAGTTCATCGTTGATAATGTGCACAAACAGCTAGTAAATTTCCAATCATTGAGACTCTTCAGGTATTACACGCACTTGCTGAGAATTTTCCTGGAAACAAATAAAATAGATTTACTTGAAGTTGCATTCATCTCGACTAAATGCAAAAGGATCACAATGCTTATTTTTATAAATAAGATCATGTCCAAAGTTTATAGCTTAATCTTCAGCACTGGCCTGCCAAGGGTTTTGGAAGAAATGAAAAGTTCTCTGCAACTCAATCCAAAGAACAGGGTAGGAGATTGTATTCTTTTCATGCACTCTATTGTAATTTGGGTATATGGTTATCAAGAGGGACCTTACCTTTTACATGTTTTCTTGACTCCTAGATTATTTTCCCTAAAGTTCATCAGGCAAAGGATCATCTCCGAAACATAACATTTTCTAAAAATGCACAAAGCATCTAACTTAAAGTTTCTTTCCATAATAGGACCCTTTGTAGTAAAGAGTAGGTCATGTTTGCCTCAGATCCAGGCCAAGCTCAGTGAATTCTAGTTTACACAATTACAAGGGAGGAAATATGATCCACACCAAATCATATAAAAAAGAAGATTGATGATCAAAAAAGGCCCCTATGAGCATGAGCATGTTGAAGGATTTGATAAACTGGAAAATTTGGAAACCTGTGCAAATATGGAAGTCATTTTGCAGCCTGATCAAACACAACACATAGAGTCAGCCCTGCAACAGATCCAGACACATAAAACTTCTCCAAGGTTGAGTATTAAAGCTCCCAAGATGAGTGTTTATAAAAAGAGGAGCAGTTCAAAGGCCTTGGGCACCAATGGTCAGTAAAATGTTCTCAAGAATATGAAAATAACACAATCCCCACAGATAGTAAACTTGGAGGAGGAAAAACCTAAATATAAAATCAACATGGATATGGTGGAGAACAAAACCAAAAATGAACAAGATAATACAGAGAGAATGCCATAGGTTGAAAGCAACTCGAGAGCTTTCAGTAGCAAAAATCACGTCTTTAATAAGGCACCTAGAGCGGTCTACCAATCCAAATAATATTTGGCAAATAATATGTTGTGAAAGGAAATCTAGCCATGAGTGAAATAAGATATTTTTTACCTGAATTAGAGAGGATCTCCCACCATAAGTCTATTGTGTATGTGTTATATTCTTTTCATGTGTGTGTGGGTGCGTTAGATTCGACAACTGCATCTGTGCAGTTTTTGCTATTTTTAGCGAATTTTGCAATTTTTAGCGGTTTTATAAATTAATTTCGGATTAAGGGATTAGGGTTTTGGTATATATGAAATACTAAAAACATTGTATATATTGTATGGTGAATGGTGAAATTCGATATAATGAATATAAGGGAGGTTTTCCCCGGTTGAGGGTTTTCGGTATAAATCTCTGTGTACTATGTGTATGAGCCATTGATTAAATTATGTTTTTCTTAAGAATCTATATGTGTTTCTTTACTTCACAAGTTTAAAACTTACATGTGGTATCATAGCTCATTTTTGGCTTCAGAGGGACGCCTTTGTTGTTGAGGGTGTTACACATCAAAATTACTCATTTCAATGATGACCTATTGTTGTCATTACAAGTGTTGCATTTTAGCCATAAGTGTCGCAGACATCATACAATCATCCTTCCTTTGTTGTGTCTCGAATGACATCATAAGGACACTTAAACGACACCCTCAAAGACTGGTTTAAGAAAGAGAAATCACATGACAAAGAGAACAAAGCGTTTACCATGAAAAAGACAACTTAAAAGTCATTTTTGAAGGGTAGTGCTCCCCTACCCACTGTCAGGGAGTGCCAACGCTCCTTTCCCTCCTTTGGGGGAGCATTGCAACACTTTGTGCCCCATTATGGGGGAGCATTGGGTTGTTTGAGGAAATATTGGGCTATTGAGGAAAATTAGGGGAAAATCCCCCTTATCTCTGAAATCAGTTGGATTTGAATATGAGGTCAAGGTTGGATCTTAGGGAGGATCCACAACTGATGGAAAAAGATCCTCAACCTATCCCAATAATCTCTAAGGTGGTTAGGCCTCTCCAATGTTATATAAGAAGGCTTTCTCATGGTGAAGACACGAAGAAATCGAGAAAGACCTAACTTATGATATCATAAGGAAGGGAGAGACATTGAAGGCATCAAACTTATGATCTCATAAGGGAGATAATCAGTGAAGCATAGTCATTTTGTTTGTGGATCATTTGAGCAAGGGGTTGGACAAGGAGAGCATGGAGAGGCTGTTGCAGCTTCATCAAAGGTCTATAAGTATCTCTATTGAGTTCTCATTAATACATGTGCTTGGCCTATTTCCTTCAAGATTGTGTATACATACATGAACTTTTCTTTAATGGATAGATCTAGTTTCAAACAAATCATAGTAGAATAGGAAGCATGCTTTTTCTTTTATTGGATGGCAGGACTTGTTCAAGAGCTTGAGGATCAGAGCTCAACTTGGAGTGGGCGAGGAAAAACATCATAAAAAAAGGTACATCTTCTTCCTATTATCTATATATTAGCTTAGCTATTTTTAAAGGGATGTCAGTGACCAAAGTTAGCAACTTTCTGTCTTGATCTTAGAAAATTAGGATCGAAGAGGGAATCCACCTGTCCGCAGGGGGATTTTCCTGTAACAGAAATTGGCAACTCCACTGGGGAAATTTGAATCTTTCAGTTTTGGTTTCCTTACTTGGTCTTGTTTTATCCTTTTCTCAGTTTTATATCTTATTCATGTTGTGTTTATGATTCTTAGATGTGTTGTTGGCTCTTTGATTTATCCCATACACACTGAATTTCAAAATTTTCTTGAGTTTTTTGAGTTCTGGGGAAGTTTTTGTTCTTCTGAGAGACTATCACTCCCCTACCTCTACAATCAGAGTGATAGCACTCCCTTGTAGGATCTCATAGAGCGTTGCAATTCTCTAGTGCCCTTGACACTAGAGCGTTGGTCTTTTTCTACTAAAAACCTTTTGGGAGTTGATCTCTGAGTTTGTTTTTTGTTGATTTATCTACTCAAGGTTATCACCATCTCAGTGTGTCTTTGTTTTGGCCTCCAAAATTTTGATTTCTAAGAATTGATGATGTTTTGTTTGTATTTTTGACATCTTCCTTCCTTACTTTGATTCGTTCTTCTTCTTTGATATTTGAAGTCAATCTACTGCTTTTTTCATTTATTTGATTGAATGAAAGTTGTTGTAAGGAAATTTAGAGATCTATGCATTGTTCCATTTGATATTTGAGTTCATTTTTCCCAAGAAATTCCTCTTGTATTTACTTATATTTTCCCACCTTTCAGGTCACTTTTATTGTTTTTTCATCATCCATTAGCCTTCTCCTACCTTCACTAGCAATTTAAACAATTTTTATGCATTCTGGGTGAGTTTTTCTTCATTTTTTTTTACTTTTTTTTTTTAATTTATGGGTGGACCAACGCCCCCATGTAGGCCATATCAGAGTGCTATAAATCCCCTACAGTACTTTAGGGAGCACTGCAACACTTTGTACCCTTGAGACAGGAAGCGTTGGTCTCCTTTTTGGAGGAGTTTTGCCCTTTTGTGCTCATATTTTCTCAGCTTGTTTTGTGGAAGTATTTACCCAGACTTTGTGATTGGTTTTTGAAGTTATTTAGGTTGATATTTGGTGCTTATCACCCCTTATTGTCTTGATTTGAGATTGAAACTTTTTCTGAAATGTGAAATTTCCCTTTCTAGCTGCTTGATTTGTCGAGACAATTTGAGTGATTTCTCTTTCTCTCTGTCTTTTCTTGGATTCTTCTTTGCATCTTCTTGTACTCCTTGAATGTTTGTCAGTTGTTGAATCCTTGATTGAGTTCTTGTTGGAACAAGTTTCTTCTTGTTTTCTTTCAGTTATCATTTCTTTGAGTGCATGCTTTGTTTGAAACTGTTGAGACTCAGCAATGTCGTCTTTACATCCACCTTTCCTTTCATCAGTCTTCACATTTCATCGCCCCATTAACCTTTCATGATACCATTTTCATAATTAAATATGGGTTAAACCTTATTATTTTCCAAATCATTTATTTTAGTATTAAAAGGGAATTTGTGATTAAATATTAGAAAATTGACATGTTTTCATATATCTCAAAAATGTGTGAGCTTTATCATGTGTAGGAATATGTGAAGGATTAATTCAAAAGACTTCTCGAATACTTCCTCCACCATTTCAGTATTTGAGGAGATAATTCAATACTAATCCAAGGAGAAGATCATGGATATTTAGTTGTCATATCTTATCTAAGATATATGAGAGATATGTGTGAGGCTTTGAAGGGATTGTATTTTGTAATAAAGGGAAATGGGTTGAGAGAAAAGTGGATCTGTAATTATGAGATGTTTATCTCCTTTTCAAAGATCTCATGTATAAAAGAGAGTGCCTTCTCTTCATGGGGGGTGGATGAGAATCATTATTATGTAGATTAAGGGAATTGTTATGAGATAGGTTCTTGAGGAGAATTGTTATGATGTAGATTGGATTCATGAAGAGACTCCTTTTGTAAACCTACCTGTTGAAGATTAATGCAAGTTTGGATTCAGTGATTTTGTCTCTCTTAGAAGTTATCATCTGTTGATCTAAAGATTCCATGTTGGCATCGGTAAGGGCCACTGATCCAGCTTGGTAAGATTATTGTAAATTGATAGTGTAGATTTTCATTTCATGTATTTGTTATTTTGATTTCATGTTATTTTGTTTGATTTCACTATTCGAATTTGTTGCAAAGTGTGGTAATGCAGGAACATTTGGATCTCCATATTTCACCATACATGAGCTTTAATGGGGCATCCCACTTGTTAGTTTAGTTGTTTTAGGGGATAGAATCAAAGTTCATATTTTCCTTTCATGAGCCATCAACGAACAGGTCCATCACTTGGGCAAGATCTTTTGCTTGTTTATGAGTTTTGCTTTCCATCTTTCGAGTTGTGTGAAGATTGTTATTTTTAAGAGTGTGTTGGTTTCTAAATGGTTTTCTTATCTAATCTATACTAAACAAACATAAGAACCTATCTGTTATCGGCACATATAGTGCATCAACTCTACTGATTACGAATCCCGGTTGATAATTTATGTTTGGTAATATATTATGCAAATAATTGCACCAACAGAAACCTTTGTCACTTCATGTCTTTTGCATCTACATATGACTCTTTCTTTTGATTGAAAGTTGTGGATCATTGAAGGATTTGTATCTACTTTATTTATACATTAGAATAAAACAAAGAATATAGATGCATTCTTTCTTTTGGGTAGTGAAACTAGCTTTCATTTGAAGTAGCGAAATTCCATGGTTTTTGGCATTTTTTAGTCTTAGAATCGTGTATTGGTGTACAGTCTCTTTGACTCATTTCTTGAAGATCTTGACATTGATGAGTTTAATAAAAATTTTGGGACATTATGCATTTGCGAATGATAAAAGTTTTCTCCTTCTCGTAATATATATTTCATCGAAGTGAAATATTTTCATTATCATTTCTTTGCATTGTTTAGAGTCGGTCAAACCATCATTTAGTCCACTCCATGTTCCTCTTGAGTAAACAAAAGCCTTAAAATAAAGCACTAAACTAAAATTTATCAGACATTTTTACATTTTTTGTTAGAAAACCTACATTAGCCTAAGGTGTAGGGCTCTGGAATAGGTTGAAAGGATAACTTTTCAAAGCTGTCAAAAAAACTTAGCATCTTGCGATAGGGAGATAAAATCCAATTTTTGTATAAGCTTACTGGGATCCCCCTCTCACACAACGGTTACACATGAGGTCACATTCGGGAGAGTTATGGATATTATCCCTTCATGGTTTAACCGTTCATAGTAGTCATATCATATATTGGTGGTTCTTCTTGAGGTTCAACTATCTTCATTTGGTCTCGGTGCTTCGTGAACTCCGAATTCGTATGGGGTCCTCTGGAGTTCTACCGGTCCACTTGTCCTCAGTTCTCTTGAAGGATTTCAGACTTGTTATCCTGCCCATACGTTGGGACTGGACTGTCGACTATACCCACCTAGGGGTTGAATGTGAGTTGGTTTCATTAGTAGCCATAATCTTCAAGGTCTTACACAAGGTGACGATGAAGGGATGTCTCACTATACTTGCAATAGACGTTGGTCAAACTCACTCGGGCTCCTTGGAGGGTAAATCCATGTTTACTATGTGGAAGCTTGCACCAAGGCATAAGTTCATTAAGCAGGTCACCAACGTAACTCATCCACCTGCTCTATCCCCACCCCTTCCTATATTGATCTCGCGACGTTGGATTTCATCACCAACTAGTGGTTTCATTGTGGGAATTTTTGTTTGATTGTTTTCTTCTTAGATTCATAGTGTGTATTTTTTGTTTTACTTAGTGGACCTTAGGTCGAGTTAGTGTTAATGGCATCAACTACTGGGATAACAATGGAGGAACCCCTTGTCCCGGGTAACCTTTCACCTTTCCTTCTTTTGGAAACATTGGTCCTCCATACATCGCCACACTGAGTCTTCCGAGACTCACCATCAGATTACCAATTTGGTTGTTCCCCACTCTGGTGATCTCAAATCTTCCCAGTGCTTCAGCTTCACTTAATACTTCAAATTTAAGTACACCACCCACACATCAACCTCATGTCTATTTTTCTCCTTCTTCACCCATTAAGTCTCCTTCCCTTTCTCCTTCCTCGCCTAGTGAAAGATCTAAAGCAAGTAGCCAGGTTGATAAGAAGAACAAGAAACAAAAAGAGAAGAAGAAGAAGAACTCGAAAAGGACCAATCCTCCAACCATATCAGATGCTGGATCCAAGCAACCAACTACTATTAATCGTACTGGGAGTGTTGATGAGGTCGACAAGATTAAAATGAAGAATCTGAAACCCAAATTCCCTTGCAGTTTTTGTAAGGGTGACCACTTTCTAAGGGATTTCCTTGGTCTTCCCAAGGTCTTATAAATGCGGTCCTCCACATCATCTTCCTCTGCTAGAAATCATGGTGATTCCCCATCAACTAGTGATGTTAAGGTTGGTAAGAATAAGACAACTGTAAAATTTCCTTGTATGTTATGTGAAGGTGATCATTATTCTCATCTTTGTCCTTGTATGGGTGAGGATTATTCTCTTTTGGAAAATATTCAACTCCCAACTGGTTATCGTAATATTTCTCCCAACCCATCATTAGTTGATGGAATGGTCAATCCAGTTCCATCCCCAGTTAGTCTTGTTGATCAAGTGGTCAATATAGTTTCATCCTCGGTTGAACCACTAACCAAAGTAGTTGATCCAGTTCCATCATCAATCAACCCCACTTTTTATATGAAACGTGAAACCCAAGTGACTAATCCATTCACGTCATTGGTCAATCCCACCCTTCATTTGAAGAGTGCCAACATGGTCAATCCCAGTCCTCCTCTAACAAGTGCCAAAGTGGTTTCTCTGGTCCCTTCATCAGTCAGTCTGTTTGATCATGTCATCAATATGGTCACATCCTTAGTTGAACCAGTTGACAAAGTGGTTGATCTGGTCCCATCTTTGGTCGATCCCGTTCTCCCGTTAGAGAGTGCAACCCAAGAAGTCGATTCGTTTCCACCTTTCGAACCCATTCTCCCATTTGATAATGAAACCCAAGTGATCGATTTGATGTCATTATCAATTGATCCTACTCTTGCTAGAGAGTAAACCCAATTATGCCCACATTTTTCTCGTTGATACAGAATCTATCGTTCTAGGGGGTATTCCTCCTTCTCCCGCGAAACCCCCTCCAAGTAACAAGACCATCCTTTTTTATTTGGGTGTGCTAACTGGACCTAGTCTTCCCTCTCACATTCCTTTCAATATTACAGTACAGGTTTGTGCTCGGGACATTCCTCCTGCGCTGATAGATGAAGATTTGTTTATTCATATTTTGTCCTCTATTGCTTGGCAAGCTTTGGGTTATCCTAAGCTTGTGTCGGTTACCCAGACTCTGTTCTCTTTTAACAGAAGAACCTATCACCCTTTAGGAGTCCTTCCTCAGTTTCCCATAACTTTAGGAGGGGAAACTATCTGAATTGATGTTATGGTAGTCCAAGACCCCTTGGATTTCAATTTATTCCTTGGGTGAGATTATGTCTATGCCATGAAATCTATGGTGTCCACTCTTTTTTGTGTGATATCTTTCCCTCACAATGGAATAATTGTGGCTATTGATCAAATTTCATGCCTTGGTCCTAACTTGATTACCAACCCAATGAGCTCCCTAAATGGTTCTTATATGCAGACGGTATCTCCCTCGCCACAGGTCAATTATGTGGCGTTATCTCCCATGCCTTCAACTTCCAATGAAGATGACTTAGATCTGGCAGTTGACACAGTGATCTCTTTGGAAGGGTATTTATAGCGTGATCTCCTTACCCATGACGTGACCCTCGACATGTGTTCCTTCCAGAGCATTGTTCTTCCATCCAGTGAAGATCTCTTGGAAGCCATGATCGAGTTTTGTCCCTTGAAATGGTTTCCTCCCAAAGAATTATCCTCTTGGAAGTCATGATCAAGAAGATTCCATGAGTATAGTTTCTCTTCTCTATGGCAAGATCGTTAAATAATGAAATAGAGGCCTTGAGCATAGTTTTTATTTTCTGTGGAAAGCTTGTTAAAAAATGAAATAGAAATCTAGGGATTGAACCCAGAGCCATGAGCATATTTATTTTCATATGTCAAGCTCGTTAAAAAAATGAAACAATCACCTCTCCCGTCAAGTCGATTCTTTCGTCAGGTCTTGCATTTGAACCTTCATTTCATCCACCCTTATCCTTTTTCTCCATCTAGTATAGAAATTGGTGACAACCTCAAAGTCAGTGAATGGATTGAACCTTGGGGGCATGTCTCCAGCCTTTTATTATCATTCTGAAGTTATTCCACCATATTTTCAAGTTGGGGGCAGAATACCAACCATCCATGGGTATCCCTACCTTTGGAAATTACGTTGGGAATTTACAAGCATAATTTAATTTTGTTTCAAGCTTGTGTAAAAATGAAACCAATACTGAGCTTAGTCTTTGTTCTTTCTAGTGCTCGTAAATACATGAGAATGTAATCGATTATAATTTTATCACTTTTTCAGACTCGTAAAGGTTATACGAAAAAGGAACCCCCTGGAGTCTCCTTTAATCTCTTTTCAGACTCTCTAAACATGAAAAGATTGCCGAGTGATCTTGCTTCCTTTCACACTCATTAAAACATTTGAAAGGGTGTCTTGCGAGTGATAGTTTATCTCTTTTTTGGCCTCATGAGTATAACATTATGAAAAAGGACAACCCTGGAGTCACCTTTAAGTTATTTTCTGACTTGCTAAACATGAAAAATCACCCAGTTTACCTTCTCTGGACTCGTTAAGCAAATCACACATTGAAGGACCCATATGGGACCGAACCCTTACTTCTTCCAGTTCATTAACCAAAGGAATAGGGACTTACCAAAGGTGATTTATATCGAGCATGTGTTATCCTCCTCAAGCTCGTTAAATTAAAAAGAGGTACTCACCTATTTGGATAGGGGAAAATTTAAAGGAAGCAAGCCAAGTAGTTTTTGAAAACATCACAAGTCACTCTTACAGTCACCCTTGAACATAGCACTTTGTCTTTGCATACATTTTAATCTGTTGAACCTCTGCACTGAACCAATCCTTTGAGTTTATTTACTCSTTTGGGTCACCCAATGAAATTCATAGTATTTGTTGCATCATCATGTGTTGGTCTATGCCATGTTTCTGTTGKCATGCCTCAGTGTTCAAGGGAAGTATCTTCCCCGAGAGTCAACCATCACAAATTTCCTGTTTCAATACCCATGTCAGTCCATGTTCATTTGATCCAACAATTTACATCTCTATGTCAGTTTCATGTCATTGATGGGGGATACATCACGACCCTCCTTCAACAAGTTTGTTCCTGTCGACTCCAACAAATTATCCAGGAACTAGACTTAGAAACCTGTTGGTACCTTGGGACCTGCACGCCTTAATGACAGGCCTCCTTGCTTCCGACAGTAGGTTTACATTATTGACCTCTGATTGGATGATTCCATGAATGTTTGACTTCAGCTCATTTATTCACATTCCTTGTAATGTACTAGAGTACCCTGGGAATCATTGACACCGATGGTGATTTCCCTCGCGCTTGTTAACAGTTTACCTCATTGACCGGTAATCAAGCGATTTCTACCATGTTCGACATCAATAAATCTATTCACATGGTTATATTCATACTACATCAGGATCGGTAAGAAGACCCTAGGTTGAGTAATCACTCTGATATGTACTTTACCTAGGTTGCGACGGATTTTCTCTTGAATATTGACACATATATTGCCACATAGGTCCACTTTGTATTGGTCTGTGGCTATGTCTTGTCGTCTCGTAGATCCAATGTGTATTTTTAGTGCCTACGATGAGTTCATGTCATGGAATTATAGATCCACATTGTATCTTGGATGGCTATACCTTTTTGTTAATACAATTATGGATCCACAATGTATTTTATGGCGGCCATACCTTGCAAGTCTTTATCACCCAAGCATAGGTATGCCTACCTTGGGTTTGAAACATATCATAACATTTGTCTGATGGTTGTATGTAGCTTCTACCAAGTTCTCCATGTCCATACACTTGCTCGAAGAAGTCTACAAAGTACTTCAGTCATCAGTTTCCATCTTCTAACTTTTCACTTTAGGGGGCAATTTGTTACACATCAAAATTACTCATTTCAATGATAACCTATTATCGTCATTACAAGTGTTGCAAGTGTCGCATTTTATCCATAAGTGTCGCAAGTGTCACAGAAATCATACAATCATCTTGCCTATGTCATGTGTTGAATGATATCACAAGGACACTTAAAATACACCCTCAAAAACTGGTTTAAGAAAGAGAAATCACATGACAAAGAGTACAAATCTTTTACCATGAAAAAGACCACTTAAAAGTCATTTTTGAAGGCCAACGCTCCCATACCCACTGTCAAGGAGTGCCAATGCTCCTTTCCCTCTCTTGGGGGAGTGTTGCAACACTCTGTGACCCATTCTTGGGGAGTTTTGGGCTGTTTGAGGAAATCTTGGGTTGTTGAGGAAAATCAGGGAAAAATCCCCCTTATATCTGAAATCAATTGGATTTGAATCTGAGGTCAAGGTTGGATCTTATGGAGGATCCACAACTAATGGAGAGAGATCCTCAACCTATCCTAATAATATCTAAGGTTGTTATGCCTCTCCAAGCTTATATAAGGAGTCCTTCTCATGGTGAAGACATGGAGAAATTGAGAAATACCTAACTTATGATCTCATAAGGAAGGGAGAGACATTGAAGGCATAAAAATTATGATCTCATAGGGGAGATAATAAGTGAAGCATATTCATTTTGTTTGTGGATCATTTGAGCAAGGGGTTGGACAAGAAGATATTGGAGAGGCTGTTGTAGCTTCATCAAAGTTCTGTAAGTATCTCTATTGAGTTCTCATTAATACCTGTGCTTGGCCTGTTTCCTTCAAGATTGTGTATACCTACATGAGCTTGTCTTTAATGAATAGATATAGTTTCAAACTAATCGTAGTAGAATATGAAGCATTCTTTGTCTTTGATTGGATGGTAGGACTTGTTGGAGAGATTAAGGATCAGAGCTCAACTTGGACTGGGCGAGGAAAAACATCGTAAAAAAAGGTACATCTTCTTCCTCTTCTCTATAGATTATCTTAGCTAGGTTTAAAGGGATGTCAGTGAACAAATTTATCACCTTTCTGTCTTGATATTAAAGATTTAGGATCCAAGAGGGAATCCACCTATTCGCAGGGGGATTTTCCTGTAACAGAAGGTTTGGCTCAGTCTTGATAGATCAAGTTTATCTTAAGTCTATGATAAACCTAGTTTTAGTGGGAGATTTTGCAGTGGTTATTCGAGTGTATAAAGAGGAATGGTGAGCTCTTCTAGAATCAAGATAGATAAGTTCAACGATAAAAACTTTGAGCTATGGAAGCTCAAGATGGAGGTCCTTCTTGTAGACAAAGAACAATGGATCGTTGTGGATCCTGGTACACAACCTACTGGTACGCAGCCTACTGACACACAGACGACTAGTACACAATCTACTAGTACAAAAAATACTAGTACACCACCTACTGGTATTTCAAAGGAATATTGGGAGAAATTGGATAGAAGAGCACAGAGTACTATTCTACTATGCCTAGAAGATTCAGTGTTGTTGAATGTCTCAAGAGAATATACAGCCAAGGAACTATGGAATAAGTTAGGGAATTTGTATCAATCAAAGTCCCTGGTAAACAGGTTGTTTCTTCGAAAGAAGTTGTATCATCTTAGGATGGAAGATGGAGATTCTGTGACAGAACATCTAAATTCCTTTAATACTCTGGTAAGTCAACTTGTCTCTATTAATATTACGATTATAGAAGAAGATAAGTGTATTAATTTGTTATGTTCTTTTCCAGACTCTTGAGATAATATGGTTGTAGTAATTGGTAGTACCACTCAATCTACATTGAAGTATGAGGATGTAGTTTCATCCTTGTTATCTGAAGAGATGAGGCAAAAAAGCATGGATAGTCATAACACAGATGATTTATTTGTAAGATGTCATACATAAGACAGGAATCCTGGTAAGCCTTCGGGGGGGGGGAGATCTAAATATATAGGTAGATATAAGTCTCCAGGAAAATATTTGAGGAAATACTGGAAGTGTGGTAAAACAGGTCATTATAAGAAAGATTGCAATTCTAAGAAGGTTAAAAAAACAAAGGGATCCGATAGTACCTCTTCCACAGAGTCGAAAATCTCCACTAAAGAAGGAGGTGATGTTTACCTGGAATATACAAGTACACATGTAGACCGTGATGTATGGTTGATCGAATCAGGTGTGTCATACCATATGACTCATCACAGGGAGTGGTTCTCTGAATATGAAAAATATGATGGTGGTGATGTATTCCTAGGAGATGACTCGACAACAAAAATCATGGGACGTGGAAGGGTTAAGTTTCTTCTAAAATATGGAAGGATTAGAACTCTCTCTGGGGTTCTTCACATTCCAAAACTAGCCAGCAACCTAATATTTGTAAGCAAGTTGGATGATGCAGGAGTGGATACTATATTAGGAAAGGGCACTTGCAAGATGGTACGAGGAGCAATGGTGTTGATGAGGGGAGTTTGGTGTGGAAATCTATACAAGTTGTTGGGAATCACTTATACTAATGGGTGTAACATTTATGTTGTCCATGAGCAGAGAAATGAAGGATAAAAGACCAATATTGTCCCTGAAAAAAAGACCATGTTGTGGCATCAAAGACTAGGGCATATTGGAGAAAAGGGCCTTAAAACACTACACGATAAAGGTATGGTTGAATGTATGTCTAATTTCACTCTTTATTTTGATTTTTGTGAACATTTCATATATGGTAAACTGAATCGAGTAAGATTCCCATCTGGTGCTACAATAGAAAATGTGATCTTAGAGTTGATACACAGTGATGTGTTTGGACTTGTTCTTGTTCCTTCCCTAGGTAAATATGTGTATTATGTTTCATTCATACATGATTTCTCAAGGAAGACATGGATTTTTTTTCTTAGAAATAAATCTGAGGTACTTGATAAATTTAAAGAGTTTAAGGCCCTGGTAGAAAATCACACAGAAAAGAAAATAAAGGTATTGAGAACAGATAATGGTGGAGAATTCTACAGAAATGAATTCGAATAATTCTATAAGAAGTGTGGTATAGCAAGGCAGAAGAATACTCCATACACTCCTCAGAATAATGGAGTTACACAAAGGATGAACATGACACTGATGGAAAAAGAAAGGAGCATGCTTAGTGGTGCCGAGTTAGGACAAGAATTATGGGCAGAGGCAGTGGGTACAGCATGTTACCTGGTCAATTGATCACCTTCATCAATGTTGTATGATAAAAATCCACATGAGGTATGATCTGGAAAGAAACCCTCTCTTCAACATCTTAGAGTGTTTGGTTGTGATGCTTATGTACATGTTCCAAAGGAAAATAGGAGTAAGCTAGATAAAAAGGCTGAAAAGTGTATCTTTATTGGTTATAAAGATGGTGTGAAAGGTTATAATCTTTGGAACCCAGATACCAAGAAGACTATTTATAGTCGAGATGTTATTTTCAGAGAGGTAAAAGATGTTTCCAAATAGGAATTCCTACCAAGGCTAGAAGAACCTGAGAAAATAGAGCTTGTGTTAGATGATTCAAAATCTGAATCATCTGAAGAAGATGAAGAAGAAGAAGAAGAAGAATCTCATACCCCAGTATTCAAGATATCAGTGAGAGAAAGAAGGCAACCAAAAAGGTATAGTCCACATGACTTCCACTCCAATTTTTCTTTATCTATTACTGATGATGATCCCAGAACTGTCAGGGAAGTAGTGAATTCAAAGGATAGTAAACTCCAAAAGAAGGCCATGGTTGAAGAAATGGATACCTTGGATAAGAATGAGGAATTGGATATAGTTGAGTTGCCAGCTGGAAGAAAATATTTTGGTAGAAAATGGTTGTTTAAGAAGAATTTTAGTGCATAAGGAAAAGTGGAGAAATACAAAGCTTGGTTAGTAGCAAAAGGTTATTCCCAAGTAGAGGGAATTGACTTTGGTGATATTCTTTCTCCTGTTGCTAAGTTAACTTCTATTAGATTTCTTTTATCTATTAATTTTTCTTTTGATCTTGAAGTGGAATAGATGGATGTGAAGACAACATTCCTACATGGGTATCTAGAATAAGAAATCTACATGAAGCAGCCAGAAGTCTTTGTAGTGAAGGGAAAGAAAGAGCTATTTTGTAACCTAAAGAAGTCACTATATGGTCTGAATAAATCACCTAGGATGTGGTACCAAAATTTTGACACATACATCCTTGGATTGGGATTTGTGAGAAGTAGGGTTGATTACTATGTATATTCCAAGCAGGTTTGTAATCACTTCATTTATGTAGTGTTGTATGTTGGTGACATGTTGTTGGTAGAAAATAACATGGATGTGATCAAGGAGGTGAAATAGAAGTTATCCTCCAAATTTGACATGAAGGATCTCAGTGTTGATAACTTCATTATGGGAATGGAAATTAAAAGAGATCGTGCAAACAGGAAACTCTGTTTGAATTAGAAAAAATATGTTGAGACGATATTGCAGAGGTTTAATATGCATGGAAGTAAACTGGTTAAGGTTCCTATTCCTATAGGTGTAAATTTATCTGCAGATCAGTGTCCCAAGACACAGGAAGAAGAAGAGGACATGTCCCATGTTTCGTATGCCAGTAAAGTTGGCAGTTTGATGTATGCAATGGTCTATACTAGACTGAACATTGCACATGCAGTGGGAGTTTTGAGCAGGTATATGTCAAAACCAAGGAAGGACCATTGGACAATAGTAAAGAGGGTCTTCAGGTATTTGTGTGACACTACCAATTATGGGTTGTGCTACCAAGGAAGACCAAGATTGGACAAAGTGGTGGACATACATGGATTTGTTGATGCAGACTGGGATGGAGATATAGATCGTAGAAGATATACGAGTGGGTATGTGTTTAACCAATTTGGAGGAGAAATAAGTTGGATGAGAAAAATACAGGCTGTAGTGGCACTCTCAACTACAGAAGTTGAATACATGGAAGCCACTCATGCAAGCAAGGAAGCAGTATGGTTACAGGGATTGTGTTGAGGTATTGGGTTGGTACAATAAGTAGTGAGATTAGATTGTGACAATCAGAGTGCAATATTCTTGGAAAAGAACCCAACTTATCATTTGAAGACAAAGAATATTGATGTTCAGTATCACTTTGTGAGAGACATGGTTGAGGAAAAAAAGGTGTTGTTGGAAAAGGTTGACACTTTGAAGAATGTTGCAGATTCATTAACAAAGTCTGTGAGAACATAAATTTTCTCTTGGTGTAGAGTAATAATGGGCATTTCTTCCCTGGATTGTTGACTATATAAATCTGTGGACCCCTGGATGCAAAGAAAACAATGAGTGGGAGAATTTTGGGTATGTGTTATATTCTTTTCATGTGTGTGTGTGGGTGCGTCAAATTCGACAAATGCATATGAAGATCCATGTATTAGTTCTCTTTGTTTCATGTGCATCAGGCACTTCCTAGGGGGTCCCAGGGAGGGCAAGGTATGCCCCCCCTTGGTCACGTCCAGTGCCCTGAAAACAATTTTTGGGCAAGTTTTGTTATTTTTAGCGGTTTTCTAAATTACTCCCGGATTAAGGGATTAGGGTTTTGTATCTACGAAATACCTAAAAAAATTGTATATATTGTATGGTGAATGGTGACATTGTTGGTTGTAGAGCCTGGTTATCTTCCTGATTCAGAGGTCCTTGTTTTCAGCCGTGTTTATACCCCATGAAGTATTTACACCCCAGAAGTATGTACACTCTTCCACGCGGGGGAGTGCAGAGGGGGGGTACCCCCTCTGCGGGGTTCGGGGGGGATATCCCCCCGGCTGGGGGGTCTGGGGGCAAGCAGGCCCCCAGCGGGGGCAGCGGGCCCCGATGGGGGTTCAGGGGCGAAGCCCCCGAAGCAAAAATTGCCTTGTAAAAGTATATTGTAATTTCATTGTAAATATGGACTGTTCATTATAAGGTCACAGATCTAACGGTAGAGATTATGTTAGGGTTTTTTTCCCTAGAAGGCAGCCCTCTTTTATGAGGGAAATGTATCGTGGCTATGGTTGATAGGGAATATTATATTCTGAGAGAGGAGACTGTGAGAGAAAGAAGAGGAAGTTACAGCGGGTTTTGTTGTAGGTTGTATCCCTTCATTTGCTGGATAATAATAAAGGAAGGACTTGGCAATTTCTCTGGTGGACGTAGCCCACACTGGGTGAACCATGTAAATCTGATTCTCTCTTGTATTGTGTGTCTTCTGTGTTTTGTTTCTGCATTTGTTTTATTTTATTGCTCCACGATCCTGTTTTTATAACAACTGGTATCAGAGCGTAAGGTAACTCGCAGGAAAAGAGGGTTCCTGGTCCGAGTGGGAGCAATGTAAGAAGATGGAAAGTTTAGGGTCGAGAAATTTAACGGCAAAAAGTACCAGTTATGGAAGATGCAGATGGAAGACTATTTATATCAGAAGGATCTATTCCTACCATTGAGCGGAGTAGCAAAGAAGTCGGCGGCCATGAAGGACGAAGAATGGGATATTCTTGACAGAAAGGCTCTAGGAACGATACAGCTGAGCCTGGCAGAGTCAGTGGCTTTCAATATTTTGAAAGAAAAGACAACGAAGGGTTTGATGGATGCGTTGTCCAAATTGTATGAAAAACCCTCGGCGTCGAAAGAGATT
>JASDQU010185439.1:0-13551 GCA_032191745.1 Picea mariana | reverse complement strand
ATAAACATGGCTCGCTTTATCTTTTCCTTGATTGAAGAGCCTGTTCACATGTTTAATGCACTTCATAGTCATTGTTAAGACCATCAATGGGGCTTTCTTACACCAATTCCCACTTCCGAAAATTTTCATCCCCCTTTTTTTCCCCTCTACTTTCCCTTTTTGGTTACTTAGTCGTTTTTCGGAAAATGTCTAGGTGCAGGGGTTGGCAGATTCACGACTTCAGATTTCCACTGATACTTTTATATCACGAGTCCAACCGGCCGCTTCCCCATTTCATATTTAGCAAAATTTTTGGATCGCAGGTTCCCGGGTAGGCGGGCTCAACATTGCATTTCCATTGTTCCTCCACCTGCAAACAACACCCAAAATTCCCCGATCTACAAATTGGAAAACAAATTCCCCTTTCTTTTTTCTCGTTTGCTTTCCCTTTCTGGTTACTTAGTTGTTTTCCAAATTTGTAGTTTTTACGAATGTCTCATGCTTTTATATACAACACCCAAAGTTCCACAATATACAAATTGGTCGTCGAAGTCCGTCATTGTCCCCTGTTCCGTGTTACACATTTTACAATCAAAAGTTGGGATACATAAAATTTGACCATCAAGCCCTCACGTCTCCTTAGTAGAACTTGTGGCCCTGATTTCAAGACCGTCAATATTCCTTGTTCCGAGTATGTCTCGTGCTTTTATATCACGAGTTCGACCAACCGCTTACCCATTGCATACTTGGCCACTATTACTATCGTCGGTTCATAGCCAGGCTTGCTTAACATTGCGCTTCCATTGTTCTGCTATGTACAAACATCACCCAGAATTCCACGATATATAAATTGACCATCGAAATTCATCATTGTGCCTTGTTTCGTGTTACACATTCTGCAGTCAAAAGTTAGGAGACATGCAATTTGACCATCGGCCCCTCATGTCTTCTGAGTATAACTTGTGACCATATTTTGAATCCTGCCCGACCGCTTTCCATACATGGCCATTTCTTGGAATCTCTTTTGTGGGTTGGAGGGTGGATGAAATGTGCAATGCTTAATCGCTCTTCGCCATCCCTGCCACGTCCGCACTTCTTTCTAGATATGCAATTATTAAGCTTTAATGCTAATAGCTCATCGTGTAGGAACCGTTAAGATTGTCATTAATGTCTGAAAGGCTGGAGAAGATTTTTCATTAATACAAATTAAACCAAGATTTGTGAAGATTTGTGTTATCCTTTCCAAGTATTCATTTCAAGCATCATGCAATCTCTTTCACGCATCGTTTGGTTGGCGCCTTTACAAAATATCTAATCCTTAATCTCTCTTCATCGTCACCGCCACCTTCACACTTTTTTCTAAATATGAAATTAGTAAGCTTTAATGGTAACAAATCGTTACGCACGAACTGTGGATATTGTGATTGATCAATGAAAGGCTCGAGGAGATCTTCCATTGATACACATTAAACCAAGATTTGCGGAGGGTTATATTATCCCTTCTGAATTTTCATTTCAAACATCATCTGGAGAAAATGGAAATTCTCGTTAACTTATGGCAGCAGTTCGACAACAATTCTGTCCATATACAGTGAACACCTTCGGGCATGATGACCAGAGGTTCTAGTACTCCAAGGCATATTCTTACTACTCATCCCCCTCCACCTAGGAGCAAAAAATGAGATGATCCCTTGGTGCACCGAGAGATATATTTCAAGCCAAATAATTCCAAGGCAACCCCGCCTGCTTAGACAACTTGCCCGCCTGCATTGATGGCTAGCGCAAAGGTTGATGCGATCGATTTCGAGCTGGGAGAAGATGATCTGATGGACGATGATACAAAAATGGATGATGGAAATGCAGATGATGTTCCCACTCCTACGTCCAAATTGAAATCAACCATAATGGGGGGCACTTCCCATCTCGGCGATGGTGGCCCTGACAAGACCAAAAGAAGGGGTTTCAGAAAAGAAACCGATGCTAAATGCAATAGCCTCTTTGTAGCTCGAGATTAGGAATTCCAAAGGTCCAAATTAGTCTGTTCTGGGTGAAAGTATTTCACTGTAAGGAAATGGTTTCTTGATGCTCCCAGAGATATATTTCAAGCCAAATAATTATTCAATTGCGGGACCACTCTCCTGTTCTCTGGATATACAATTAACAACTTAGGTGATGAGGACCAGAACTCCCACTAGTACAAGGCATATTCCTACTACTCATCTCCTTCCACCCATAATGGACTAATTTGGGCCTCTGGAATTGCTCATGCAGCCTGTGTCCCTGAAGTCTTCGACTATGAGGAGGTGGTCTCTTGGTGTATCCTAACTTTTAGTTTCGGGCTCTTCTGCTTGCCTTGCAACATTTTTCGTCTTCTTTCTTACATGAATCTTGTGAGAACTATCAATTTTAGTGTGAGGATGGGTTCTTATGTCATCTTGCATTTGAAAATTTTTGGGTTTCTTTCTTGCTGGGCTGCAACATTGGAGTGATGATGCGGAAAGTCATGCTCTTCACAGTGGCGTTCGTAGATTGGGAACTCTTATTGATGGGGCCTTTTACCTGTTATTTGTACAATTGAGTGGTGCCTTGAAATGTCTCCTTGGAATCTTGGTTGCTGCATCAAGCCAAGGAATTGTTCCACTGCGGAACCACTCTCATGTTTCTTTGTCGCCTTAGGTATTCCGCAAGATATTTAGATTGCGGCAGCGAACATTGACCTTCTGAGGAGAATACTGCAAGGATTTCCTAAAAAAAAGCATGGTAATGAGTTTTGTCTGCATGTTGAAGAGCATCTCGATGGCTCCTACATGTTGTAGATATTGTACCTGTGTTTATGACAAATATGTTCAATGTTTTGGTGCAAATAACTCAGTCCAATTTCTATGGATAGATATACATTGCCCAATATATATATATATATATATATATATATATATATATATATATATGGATTTACTATTAAAAAAATTTCCTTGGAATCTTGGTTGCTGCTTCTTTACTGAATTTAACACCTCTTCTCATTAGCATGGTTCGATAGTCTCGTAGTTCTTGAATATTGTATTGGATCAAGTAATTTGATCTAATATGGATCATTTAACAATTATATGACAATACATTGTGTCGATCCCATCAGGATTTTATGGAAACAAAAATGAATTTTAGACAGTTTCAAACCAACATTCAATTTTATTTGTAATGCAGATAGAACATATCAAGACCAAATCACGATGTGGTTGTCGCCCCTCCCGGCCCCCTAGAAATTTAGTTTCCGTCTCAGCCTTGCTAAGAAAACGATTTCTTATTTCCCTTTTGCTTACTTGATTCGTTTACACCAAAAGAGAACATTTTATTAGTTGTCCATCCCCTAGCCTCTATTTGAACACTTTTTACTTTATTAATGAAATTACCAAATTTCTTGTTCGCGAATAAAAAAAAGAAAAAAAAAACTGATCTATGTTGGTTGTAGTCAAATGGGACTATGAAATCAACTACAATATTAAAATTCAAGATCGTCATTGTTGTTTCTAAACATGCAATTATTAATCTTTAATGCTAACAACCCATCATACAAGAAGTTTAATACTTAAGTTAATATGTCAAAGTCATTGAAGAATGTATCAAGAACGCAATTACTCCCACAATTTGCAATAAAAACTAATCTTGAACAAAGCATTTGCTCACACCCTTTTTAATGGTAAAAGCACAATAGAAAACGAGTAAGTGGATAAAATATTGGACTAGAAAATGATGGTTTTGCAATGGGGATTTCCAAGTATATGAAATAAGTATACAACTTCTCCAAAAACATACAGAAAATATCTTGCCAGGAAATGAAATATATCTATTACAAATTTGAATATATTGGCCTTTCTTTTCCTTCTTCTATACTTAACCAAATTCTCGTTTCTTTTTCCCCTCTACTTTCTCTTTCTGGTTACTTAGTCGTTTTTCTGAAAATGTCTAACTACGTGGGTTGGTGGACTCATGGGTTCACATTTGTACTCGTACTTTTATATCGCGACTCCAACTGACCGCTTTCCATTCCATACCTAACAACTTTTCAGATCGTGGATTCCCAGGCAGGCGGGCTCTAGATTTCACTTCCATTGTTCCGTGACCTACAAACAACACTCAGACCTCTGCGATATAAAAATTCACTGTCGGACTCCCACATCATACTCTCTTCCATGATACACAGTTTGCACTCAAAAGTTGTGAGACCTGCAATTTGACCTTCGGGTCTTCACGTCTCTTAGGGAACTATTTTCACCCCATTTTGAAGCTCGTGCATCCGCTTTCCATACTTGGCCATTTCTTGGAATCTCTTTTGTGCCTCCAATTCCTAATCGTTGTTTCATGTGCCCACCACCTTCACACTTATTTCCAAGTATGAAATAACTGAGGTATAATGCTAACAACTCACCATGCCTCTAGGAGACAGTCATACTAACTGTCCCTACACAACTTGTTCAGAAACATGCAGAAAATATACTGTCAGGTAATGGGATATCTATTACAAATATCAATATATTAGCGAGATGATTCCCACCGACCGTTTCCCTATTCCATACTTACCGACTTTTTCGCTTGCAGGTTCCAAATGGGCGGACTGCACTTCTAGTGTTCCTTGACCTGCAAACAACACCCCAACTTCTGCGATATACAAATTGACTTCCAGACTCCCACATCATCCCCTCTTCTGTGTTACACATTTTGCACTCAAAAGTTTCGATACATACAATTTGACTGTTGAGGCCTCACATCTCCTTGGGAACCCTTGTCACCCTATTTTGAAGCTCGTCTGACCTCTTTCCACACTTGGCCATTTCTTGGAATCTCTTTCGTGGATCGTCGAGTTGGCGGGTTCAGGAAATTTCCAATTCCTAGTCGATGTTTCTTGTGCCCGCCACCTTCACACTTATTTCCAAGTATATGCAATAAGTATACAACTTCTCCAGAAACATGCAGAAAAGATCTTTCCAGGAAATGCGATATCTATTACAGATTTGAATATATTATCCCTTCTTTTCCCTCTTCTATACTTAACCAAATTCATGTTTCTCTTTCCCCTCTACTTTCTCTTTCTTATTACTTAGTTTTTTTTCCGAAAATGTCTAGCTGCGCGAGTTGGCAGACTCATGGGTTCACATTTTCACTCGTGCTTTTATAGCGCGACTCCGACCGACTGCTTCCTCATTCCATACCTAGCCACTTCTTCGATCACGAATTCCTGGGTAGGAAGGCTCTATATTGCACTTCCATTGTTCTGTGACCTGTAAACAACACCCTAGCTTCCGCGATATACAAATTTACAACCAGACTCTCACATCATACCTTCTTCCATGTTACATAGTTTGCACTCAAAAGTTCTAAGACCTAAAATTTGACTGTTGGGTCCTCACGTCTCATGTGGAACTATTGTCACCCCATTTTGAAGCTCGTCTGTCCCCTTTCCATACTTCACCATTTCTTCAAATCTATTTCGTGGATCGTCGGGTTGGCGAGTTCATGAAATATAAAATTCCTAATCATTGTTTCATGTGCCTACCACCTTCACACTTAAGTATGCAATAACCAAGGTTTAATGTTAACATCTCACCATGCCTCGAGGAGACCGTCATAATAACTGTCCCTACACAACTTGTCGAGAAACATGCATAAAATATTCTGCTAGGTAATGGTCTATCTATTACAAACATCAATATATTAGAGAAAACAAATTTTACCGACCATTTCCCTATTCCATACTTACCTCTTTTTCACCTGCGGGTTCCTAGATAGGTGGGTTCAAGATTTCCCTTGAATTGTTCTGCGACTTGCAAACAACACCTAGAATTCTGCGATAAACATGCAAAAAAGATCTTTCCAAGTAATGGGATATCTATTACAAATTTCAATATATTAGCGAAAGCGAGTCCGACCGACCTTTTCCCTATTCCATACTTAGCCACTTTTTCGATTGCGAGTTCCTGGACAGGTGGGCTCAAGATTTACCTTCCATTGTTCCGCGACCTGCAAACAACACCCATAATTCCGTAAATGTACAAACCATCGTCTAGACTTCCCCATCATGCACTCTTCCCTTTTACACATTTTGCAGTCAAAATGTCCGAGACATACAATTTTACCATCGGGCCCTCACCTCTATTGAGAATCCCCTGTAACTGTAATATCCCCCGGTAGTGCCCCATTTATATTATGAATTGTAATCATGTTTATGAATTGTCATCATGTTTTGTAGGCTGGTGAGCCGAGTATTGATAAGATGGTGGGATTATGTGTTTATTAGGCCGGAGAGCCTAAGTATTAAGACCAAGAGCTTGATTTTGTATATGTAATTATGCACATCATTAATATAATATATAAACATCACTGCGTGCAGACCGACCACGAAGAAAGAGTGATGGGGGACTAAGCTTCCACAAAATGGGTAAGGGAGAGGGGGCTGAAAGGTTGGAAGAGGGGGTTGAAAGGTTGGAAGAGGGGCTAAGCTTGAGGGCTTAAGTCATTGAATAATAATTTATTATTATTCCAAATTTGTGTGACAACATGTTTTTATCCTAAGTCCTAGGAGAGAAAATGCATGCAGCTCCAACGTGTGCAAAAGGGAACGCATACTCGATGGAGTGCATGCAGCTTCATGGGTGACATGTGTCGGCCCAAACACATGCAATTTAACCCAAGAATTGAGCTATGATGGGGGTTTTTCCTCCATCCTTCCGTCGGTTGGCTGAACTATGTTACCTCTATGTCTGATAACTGCATATCTCATGCAGTTCTGAAACCTGGAACCATGAGACCTTTGTGATCGACTGGTGTATTCCCGTAAATTCCATCTGGTCTCTACATTTGGCCTCCATCATCGACTTTTGCATAATTTTCTTGGCACGCATTCTGAAACTAATAATCTGTGGACTAAGCCGTGTCTCCTGTGTGTCTTGTGAACCCAATGTATCCACACTGCAAATCCAAGTTCATGCTAAACTATTTGGGTTGTTTTCTTCTGTGAAACATGATCATACCGTAATTGTCTATGTCGTGTGTGTTTTAACTATGGGTTGTTATGTCCATGCATTCCCTTCTCTAAATGTGATTTGTTACCATCATTTGTTCCTTTTTGAGTATTATTGTTGTCCTCCTTGTGCTGGAACGGAGCTGAAGAAGCAGGTTGTCGAGCCTGTGTGCAACACTCTCTCCAGGTGAGAGAGGTGGTTGTGGTTGAAGAAGCAGGTTTTCAAGCCTGTGGGAGACTCTCTCCAGGTGAGAGAGTGCACGGAGGAAGTGAGAACTATTGGAAGGGGTCATGTAGCTACCACAGAGCTCGAAGAATTCTGGTCCAACCTGTTGCTAAAGCCCAATGAAAGGGAGGTTTAGCAGCAGAAGGACTGTCTTAGTGACAGTGAAGGTGTATACTCCTGGGGTGGGACATGCATGTGGGGATTGAGAGTCTATGAGCAGTGGGCATAAGTGGCTCCTGGGCGAGAATCCTTCCTCATAAACTGTGTGTCTTCCATTGACCTTGCCTAGCCTAGGATTCCCTTTCCCGGTGAAGCTTAGTCCCAGCTCAGGGGTGATCTACTGATGAGAGTGATGAGCAACGCGGTCTAAGGCTAGGAGGTTCGTGGAAGGTTTGCACATAGTTGGTGGTGTTAGGCTAGTTTAAAATATAAGTATTAATTGTGTACTTAATTTATATGTGATGCATGTTTGTTTCTTGAAATATTATCATGTATTCCGTTGCAAGTTTGAATTGTTGTTAATTCTATCTAAGTTTGTATGACAACAGTAACTCCATGTTAAATCTGTTAATTTGATTTAATGCATATTATTTATAATTATATATATATGTAAGTGTATGTTCCGTGTAGTAGTGTTTCCCGACAGTAAGGGTTGATGGTCGGGGCCATTACAATATGGTATCAAATCCATGTTTTCAACGTTGAGCCTAGATGGGTCCGATAAATGGTCTTTGGACCCAAGGGTTCGAGTGGAAATGGTGTTCAGTCGAACCAATTTCGATCCTTAGAATGTTTCTGAGTGCCAAGGGGGTTACTTGGTCGTGTTACGAAGCTCAGGAGGAGTAGGGGTAGAATAAAACCATGTTCGGCGTGGTATTTGACCACACAGAGAGAGCGCTCAACACTTGGGGTGTTGGAGCCGTAGGATCTGTTTGGGGAAAAAGAGAAACCTTTACAACAGTTAGATCCGGAGAAGGTGCAGGAAGGTTATCCTGGAATCCTTTCGAAGTTTTGCAATTGAGAGAAGTGGAATGCGCTGAGGTATGAACTTCAGAAGGAGATATACACTGTAGATCATAGGAAAAGAGCCTAGCCTTTGATCGTGAGGGAGGACACACGTCGGTAGATCGTGAGCTCCGAGAGAAAGCGCTTTGGGCAAAAGCGAGCGTAGAGGAGTTGAAACTCCCGAAACCCGAAGAGTTGAAGTGGTGAGTCATTATGACGTCACTTGGAGGTGACTTGGACACGTAGGATGTTTCCCACTTGTTAGTGGGTTTAGAACCCATGGATGATTGAAATGGCATTTGGAATGTGACGAGTGTCACCCATATGAATGGGAAATGTACCAGTCGCTAGTATGTTTCCATGTGGCATCCTGTGTGAGAAGGGTTAGTGGGGCCAGAGGTTACGTAACATAGTTAAAGATCAGAGGACCCACAATGGAATTGATCACGATACATCAAGATCAACGACCAAAAGGCATTGCAGGGACCCAAGTTTCACTGAAGCTAATTCTCCAAGGTGGTCCCGTAATCCAAACTGTGCTTTCACTGAGGGGTTGTGTCAGCGTTAGAAGAATTGTGGGATGAAAGGCGGGTTACTCCAAACCACCATTGCATGCCCCGCAATTTGGAAAATGTTAAGTGATGTGACATAATAACGTCACCTGAGTTGACATGGGAGTGTTTGGAGATTAATGGTTGGGGGTGTGTGGATTTGAAATCTTCTGAAGTCCCTAAGTCCTGAAACTCAGACGCCTGAGTTTCCAAAGTGAGTGTCAGTCATTGGATGTTGGGTAGACGTGAACCATTGATCCACCCTACTGCGTGAGTTCGGTAACTCATAACTCTGAGTGATCGGTGTATTATTCTTGGAAATTTTCCGAGGCCAAAGGCTCGAGTACGCGCTTATTGATCTAACGTTGGGCATGACCCATGGTCGCGTGGGTTGGGGACTGAGAGAAAGGGGCTTGTGCCCTAAAATGTACCAGATTAGAGATCTTAAAGAATAAATCTGTGGGGATTCTTGATTGAACGAGAATCACAAAGAATGAAAACATAACGTTTTCTTGAATCAGATTTGTTATGAATATTGTGGTATTTGTTAATGAATAATGGCCTGAGAAATTCTGGTTGTCTGCACATTGTGTTTGCAGAAGTTTAACGAGTGCCATAACCAAATAGAGTTACCATTAAGTGAAAAGAAATGGAGGAGACACAAAATGCTTCCAATTCAGAGAACGAAGCTAAAGGGATGGATGTTCATTTAGGAGTTGAAGGGTCGAACTCCAATGGGCATGGAGAAGAGATAGATAAGGAAGGGTATATGATGAAAATCATTGAACGATTGCAAAAAGATTCCCAAACTCACCGAGAAGATAGAAAAAATCTCATAAAAGCTAAGGAACAACAAGGAGAATTCAACTTAAAGTTGATGAAGAGTTCGAAGAGAATAGAAAATAAGCTGGACAATGAGAGAGACTCGAGAAAAATAGGGAGTGACCAGACTTCTGAGGGAATAATATCAAGGAGTGTTGGTAGACACCATCATCACTCCCAAGGTTTCTCCAAGAGGAGGGCACACAGTAGTTCAAGCCCATATCCTACCAGAAAGCACAAGATATCTGGAGTGGATGAACTAAAGGGAGAAATGAACAATATTAAGCCTCCTACGTTTGATGGAGAACATACAAAGAAAGAAGATGCAGAGATATGGTTGCTTGGCATGAGGAAATATTTCCAACTACATAATTATTTCTCTCATGCCGAAGGAAGAATTGCAATGTATCAACTAAAAGGAAAAGCTTCCATGTGGTGGGATCAACTTGTGCAGGTGCAACACATTAGAGAGAAATATATCACTTGGAAAGAATTCAAGAAGTATCTTGAGAAGAAATACTTGACTAAAAGATACTACGACATAAAGATGAAAGAGTTATTTGAACTCAATCTGGGAAGCATGACCATTGATGAGTACGAACAAAGGTTTTTGGAATAACTGAAGTATGTTATGCTCATCAAGGATGAGACTGTCAAGATTCAAAGGTATCTGAGTGGACTGCCACCTTCCATTGGGAACAAGATTCAGTATGATGACCCAAAAAATATGGAAGAAATGGTAAGAAGAGAGAAATGATTATATGAGCAACAAATAGAGAAGCCTAATTTTTGGAAGGCTTGGGAAGACAAGAAGAAATTCAAGATGGATCAGAGGAAGAAGGGAGCCAAGCCACCCTTTTTCGGAAATAGTCCTCAGGGACAACCATCTTTTAGAGAGCCTAGGAATGCTGAAGTGGGTGGGAAAATGGCAAGACCACCACCTATGGAATGTTGGGGTTGTAAAGGGAACCATAGGTATAGAGATTTCCCCCATAGAAATGAAAAAGTGAGAACTATCCACAACGTACAGCAGGATGAAATAGTGGAGGACATGGGTAGTAGAATACCAAGGATCTACGTAGCCCTAGACAACAAGAAAGATGAATATCAGTCGCACATGATTGAAGTGGAAGGTATGATCAACAACCATGCCTTTACTATTTTAATTGATTCGGGGCTAGCCATAGTTATATAGATCCTAGAGTGGTGGAAAGTTTTCAATTGTCGAGAAGCAAACATGAAAAGTCTTGGTTTGTGCAGCTAGCTATAGGAACTAAGAGAAAATTCACTGAGTTAGTTCAATCATGTCTAGTGGACATGAATGGACTGAGCACAAAGGTTGAATTGAATGTTGTGCCTTTAGGTTCTTATGACTGTCTAATTGAGATGGACTGGTTGGACCAACACCATGCCATCCTAGACTGTCATAAAAAGGCATTCACTTTCCTAGATGAGGAGTGGAATCAGAGAACAATCCAAGGAATTCCCAGAGTTGTTTCTATTAGAGAAATATTAACAATGCAATTGAATAAGTGCTACAGGAAAGGTTGTCAATTATTTGCATCCCATGTGGAGGAAAAACCTAAGGATAAGGTTTCAAGTATTGGATATCATTCGGTACTAAAGGAGTTTGAAGATGTATTTCAGGAGGTACTCGGACTACCCTCGAAAAGATATATCAACTTCTCTGTAAACTTAATGCCTGGAGCAGCTCCAGTTTAGAAAGCACCTTACAAAATGAGTACGCCAGAGCTGAAAGAGTTGCAATTGCAGCTTGAAGAGATTCTGAAGAAGGGGTATATACACCCAAGTGTGTCACCTTGGGGAGCCCCGGTCTTGTTCGTGAAGAAGAAGGACGAGACACTGAGATTGTGTATCGATTTCAGTCAATTGAACAAAGTAACTATAAAGAACAAATATCCTCTTCCGAGGATTGATGACCTCTTCGATCAGTTGAAGGATGCAAAGATAGTTTTGAAGATAGATCTTAGGTCGAGATATCACCAGGTAAGAATAAAGGATGAAGACATCAACAAGACCGCCTTTAGAACAAGGTATGGTCATTACGAATTCACAATGGTGTCATTTGGGCTGTCGAACACACCCGTTGTTTTTATGTGCTTAATGAATGGTGTATTCAGAGACTATCTAGACAAGTTTTTCATAGTCTTTTTGGATGAAATTCTGGTGTATTCCAACTCAAAGGAAGAGCATGAACAACATCTGAGGATGGTGTTGCAAGTGCTAAGAGAGCACCAACTATATGCCAAGTTGAGAAAGTGCTTGTTTTATTAGGAGCATATCCATTACTTGGGGCATATTATTTAGAAGGATGGGATAGTTATAGATCTTGAGAAGATTGAGGTCATCAGAGAATGGTCAGCGCCAAAGAATGTGACAGAAGCTATATCCTTTATGGGTCTAGCTGGTTATTATAGAAGGTTTATCATAGGGTTCTTGAGGATAGCTCACCCTATCACTTTCTTGCAAAGTAGGAGAAGAAGTTTCAATGGACAGAGGATTGTGAGAGAAGCTTCCAACAATTGAAGCAACTATTAACCAGTGCTCCAATCCTGAGGATTGAAGATCCAAATGAAGACTTTGTAGTGTGTACATATTCATACAAAGAAGGACTGAGAGGAGTCCTCAGTCAGAATGGATTCATAATGTTTTATGAATCCACAAAGTTGAAAGAGCACGAAAGGAACTATGCAACTCATGATTTGGAGTTGGCAGCCATAGTACACGCTCTAAAGAAATGGAGGCATTACCTCATGGGAAAGAGGTTCGAACTGAGGAAAGACCACAATGGTCTGAAGTATTTGTTTGATCAGCCAACCTTGAATGCTAGGCAAAGTAGGTGGTTGGAGTTTCTCTGTGAGTATGACTTTGATATCAAGCATATCAAAGGAAAGGAAAACAATGTGGTTGATGCACTCAGCAAGAGAATGCATGAATTACATGCTACAACCATTAGCATGTATCGAACTGATATTAAAAGGAGAATTTCGGAGGCTACAAATACAGATTTGCAATATAGGGATTTGGTAGCAAAGCTACAACAAGGTAAGATGCCACAGAAAGTGGAGAATTATAAATTGGAAACTGACAGAAAATTTTTGTACAAGAACAAAATTGATGTACCTAATGTCTAGGACTTGAAACTTATGATTTTGAATGAAATGCATAATGTGTCTTATGTTGGGCACCGTGGATATCAAAAAACTATGGCAGTAGTCAAGAGAGATTACTTTTGGCCAGTTATGAAGAAAGAGATTGTTGAATACATCGCCAGATATATGGAGTGGCAGAAGGTTAAAGATGAACACAAGAACCCAATGTAATATACCAGATATAAAAATTATGTAGAACATAAATAAAATGCTAGAAATGGCAAAATAACAGTAATATAACTAGCATAATCTTCACAATAACACATAAATGATATAAGAACAACAACAAAAATAACACTTTGATTCAAAAAACAATGTTCACGGGCCTCTTCGAGGGGGCATCCTCCATTCGAGCAGTGTTCTATTACAATAATCTCCAAGCTAGGGTTCTCATACCCTCGACCCTTATTTATACTAAATATGTCTATCAAAAGAAGCATCCAGAGGAATATCCTTCTAGAAGCAAAAGCTTCTATTAGGTCTTCTTACATCCACCTTATTCTATTTTATTGAAAGGCCTTATTAATATTGACCTTTATTACATACGAATATATTTTTATACCTATGTGCGGGTTAGGACCCTAACATGTCCACCCCCTTAAAAACATCCTTGTCCTCAAGGCTTGAGATGTGGAAACTACTGCAGAATGGTAGCTGGTTCCTAAGTGGCATCTGCTGGAGTTGTATCTTTCCACTGGACTAGCACTTCCTTGATGGTTCTCTGACACAAGCGACACTCACACTGGTCCAAAACTGCTTCTGGTTGTAGCCAAATGGATCCTT
>JASDQU010185436.1:0-20723 GCA_032191745.1 Picea mariana | reverse complement strand
GTTATCATAGTTTATAATTAGTTTAGTATAGTTTAGTTAAGTTTGTTTCATTAGTTTCTAGTTTCCTTTAATTTAGTTTGATTTCTTTTTATTTAGTTAGTTAGTTTATTGTAGTTTGTTTTATTAGTTTCTAGTTTCCTTAGTTTAGATCATTTAGCTCATATCACTTTCTCTTCGGTTTCCTTACGAGACCTTAGGGCGGCCAACGGAGCCGTTAAACTCGTCAGGGTGGTCCATACCAAACGGCTTGGGTTATTTAGACAACCCCGGACCGGTTCCACTCTCCCAGTTGACGGACGGTCATTTTCGCCCGTCAACAGCCACCAATGACTATTTTGAGAGACATTCATCGGTGTTGTGCCAGGAGATTTTGTGGAAATTGCACCATTTTTTGGTGTCATTCTTTATCTTCCCTTGAACTTTCCTTTCTTGTGGCTTGGACTGGTTTTCGAGAGACTGTTTGTTAGGGCTGTCTTTGTCATACTTTGGTTGTTGCGGATTTGCAGACATGAACTCCTATTTATTCTGGTGCTTAAATTTCTGCTCTATTTTAACATCATATTGATAAGCAGCACCAAGTGATAAGATGTCCAGAAAATCTAGTTTAGTTTGGATGTATTTGTGTAGAACCCCATGTTATTTTAGAACCAAATGTCGTTCAGAGTATTTGATACCCATATTGGTGCGCAAGTTATGGAAGGTATTGGTGAACTCTAGAACTTCTTGTCCCCTCTCTTTTTGCAGTGTTGTCCATCTCATGTGATGGTCCTCATAGTTTCCAATAGGGTAATATTGTTCCTTTACCGCATCCAGAAAAAAATACCAAGTGGGCTCAACCCCATATATTCTAGACTCCTTTGTGGAACTTTTCTCCTAGTAAGTTTCCCACCAATTTTTGACATGGGGGACATATTTAAGGAGTGTGAAGGTGATCTTTCGTCTCTTGAAAAAATTATGAGCAGAGAAATAACCTTCTAATAGATTTAACCATTTGTCTAGGGAATCTGCATCTATCTGACCTTCAAATACAGGAATATCAAAATTAACCTGTAGCTTGAAAGGATAGGTGCTTCCAAAGTGGTTGTTTGATGAAGATGCACTCATTGCTATTGGCAGACGTTGAAGGATGTGGGAAAAATTCTCCATCATTTCGTCCCTCTATCGCATGAGAACTTGCTCAAGCAACGAATTTATAGGATCGTTTTCTCCATCGTTTTTATTTTCTTCCACCATGGAGGGTTTATTGGGCCTGAGAGAGAGATTGTCTACAAGAAAGACAAGATCAATATGCACCTTTATATACTTGGACCTCGTCGGGGACATGCACTGGAAAGAATGATCAAGAGCAACCTGCTCTGATACCACTGATCCGAATTTATTTTCGGCACAAAATGAGAGCGGAGATATAATAAAGAAATTCATAGAGATGTCACATATATCCAATAATATAATAGAAATGTATCATATATGAAACCATAAACATAGATATACATTAATACACAATTTCTATTACTGAAAGAAATGTATAGAGACTGTAAAAATACAAAGTGAAAGACTCACTAGAATGGTGGCAGCTTATCTTTGAGAAGAGATGTGACGCTTACTCACATTTACAAGAAGATGATTACAATGAGGTTCTGAAGGAATTATTATAATAAACTGAAATACCAAAAACCTCAGACATCCAAAATCCTAACCCTAGGAGGTGAAGCATCAAAAGTCATCTGGGCCCCATTTGGGTAAGTTAGTACATCAACTTCTGAGGGTCATAACTTTTGCATACGATCTCCATTTTAGGTGTATGATAGCCCGTTGGAAAGGTATCAGCGAGGAGATTAATTTTGGGGGATAAATTATGAATTTGGACATATTTTAGAATATTTATACAGAAAAAACTTTCATTTAGGCCCTCAAAATCGTCTTGGAAGTTTAAAACTGCTAAAAATAGTAAATTGCCAAAACTGCTAGAGCCTGTTTTGAGCTAGTTGGAAAAGGTGGGTGGTCACCGATATCCACGTAGATAAATCCTACCTCATTGGAAAGAAATGTTATCCATTGTGTTGAGTTCCTGGGGGAGAAGTAAAAGCATTTTCTAAATTTGCATCTTGGTTAGTTGCTTGCCTTGCTTGAGACATCGCACTACTCAGTTTGTCGAAGTTTGTCATGAACCTGTTGAGGTTGAGGTTGTTCAACAAGTTGAGATACATGAGGGGATGGTGTGCAGAGTGAATCTTTTCTCTTTGTTGCAGCCTCGTCAACCTACTTCTATTGGATAGAAGGTGCTTGGGGTGAGGCTGTAGTGGTTGCAGTGTCCTTTTGTTACCCTTTTGAAAAAATTGTGAAGAAGATGAATTTTGTAGTATCATATACTACCTTGTGGGACTATTTAGGTGGAACAATAGTTGGAACTACCTATGCTTTTCTGTAGAGATGACACCCTAGAAAAATAATGACACAGCGGGGTCGAGACTCATAAACAGCATGGCGTCTCCACATATATGGTTCGCCCAGGAGAACATCACAAACATCTAGTGGGGAAACATCAAATAATACCTCATACTTGAAGGGATGGATGCCATATGAAAATCGACACTGCTGGCTAAAATGAAGATCTCATCCTTGGCAAAGCCACCCGATGTTGTATGGTTGCGGGTGTGGTGTTGTCAATAATCCCAATTTGTTTATGACCTCTGTTGAGATGAGGTTCATCTGTCTTCTGCTATCAACAATAAAATGCAATGGGGTCCCCTTCACACACATTTGTGAATGAATAAGGTGCTCACCCTCTTCAAGATCTTTTGGTTCTTCTAGTTGAATTGTTGTGGTCGCGACAATAGCAGTGGGGTCTACATCAATGATCCTTCTTTTACCAATATTTTCAGAATTAGATTCTGAATCAAGGTTCGTCCCCTTGTCTTTGATCTCAGCCAGCAATGATTATTTTTGGACATTCATCGGTGTTGTGCTAGGGAATTTTGTGGAAATCGCACCATTTTCCAGTGTCCTTATTTGTCTTCCCATGACCCTTCTTTTCCTGTCTCTTGGATTTGTTTTCAGGAGACTATTTGATAGGGTCATCTTTGTCATAGTTTGGTTGTTGTGGATTTGTCGACCTGAACTCCCGTTTATTTGGGTTTTTAAATTTATTCTCGATTTTAACAACATATCGATAAGCATCACCGAGTGATGAGATGTCTAGAAAATCCATTTAATTTTGGATGTATCTACATAGAGCACCACGAGATTTTAGAACCAAATGTCTTTCGGAGTCTTTGAAACCCAACTTGGTGTGAAATTTATGGAATGTATTGGTGAGCTCTAGAACTAATTGGCCCCTCTCTTTCCGTAGTGTGGTCTATCTCATGTACTGGTCCTCATAGTTTCCAATAGAGTAATACTGTTCCTTTACCGCATCCACAAAAAAATCCTAAGTGGGCCCGACCCCATATATTCCAAACTCCTTGGTGGAAATTTTCTCCTAGTAATTTTCCCACCAATGTTTGACATCGGGGAGAGCTTTAAGGAGTGCAAAGGTGATCGTTTCTCTGTTGAAAAAATTATAAACAGAGAAATAACCTTATAACAGATTTAATCATTTGTCTTGGGCATCCGCATCTATCTGACCTTCAAATACGGGAATATCAAAATTGACCTGTACTTTGAAATGAGAGGTGCTTCCAAAGTGTTTGTTTGATGAATATGCACATTTTTCTATCGGCAAGTGTTGAAGGATGTGAAAAAAATATCCATCATTTCATCCCTCTATCGCATGAGAGGTTGCTCAAGCAACAGATTTATAGGATCGTATGCTTCATCATTTTTCTTTTCTTCCGTCATGGAGGGTTTGTTGGGCATGTGAGAGAAATTTTACCTAGGAGAGACAATGTCGAGACCCAAATTTCTATACTTGGACATCATTGGGGACATGCACTGGAAAAAATGATCAAGAGCAGCCTGCTCTGATACCACTGATCCAAATTTATTTTTGGCATGAAATGAGAGCAGAGATATAATAAAGAAATGCACAGAGATATCACAAATATCCAATAATATAACAAAAATGTATCAGAGATGAAACCATAAAAACAGATATATAGTAATACATGATTTCTATTACTGAAATAAATGTGTAGAGATTGTAAAAATATAGAGTGAAAGACTTGCTAGAATGGTGCCATCTTATCTCTAAGAAGAGATGTGACGGTTACTCACATTCGCAAGAAGATGACTACAATGAGGCTCTGAATGCCTTTTTACAATAAACCGGAATGTCAAAAACCCTAGACATCCAAAAACCTAACCCCAGAAGATGAAGCACCAAAAGTCATGTTGGCTTTGTTTGGGTAAGTTAGTACATCAACTTCCTAGGGTCATAACTTTTGCATATGATCTATGTTTTAGGCGTATGATAGCCTGTTGGAAAGGTATCGTTGAGGAGATTCATTTTCAGGGATCAATCATCCATTTGGATATCATTGAGAATATTGATCCCAAAAAATCTTCATTTAGGCCCTCAAAATGGCCCCGGTAGTTTAAAACTTCTAAAAATAGTTAATTGCCAAAATTGTTAGAAAACTGTTTTGAGCTAGTTAGAAAAGGTGGGTGGCCACCGATATCCACCTGGATCAATCCTCTATTACTTTAAGTTCTTGGGGGAGAGGAAAAATCATTTTCTAAATCTGCATCTTGGTGAGTTGCTTTCCTTGCTGGAGATGTCGCACTGCTCAGTTTGTGGAAATCAGTCACGAACCTGTTGAGGCTGAGGTTGTTCAAGAAGTTGAGATACATGAGGGGATGATTTGAAAAAGTAATCTTTGTGCTTTGATACAACCTCTTCAACCTGCTTCTGTTGGATAAAAGGTGCTTCAGGAGAGGCTATAGTGGTTTCAGTGTCCTTTTGTTCCCCTTTTGAACAGATTGTGAAGAAGCTAAATTTTGTAGTATGAGATACTACCTTGGGGCACTGTTTTGGTGGAACAATAGTCAGAACTACCTATGGTATTTTGTAGAGATGACCCCCTAGAGAAACAATGACACTGCAGGGTTGAGACTCATAAACAACATGGCATCTCCACATATATGGTTGGCCCAAGAGAACATGACAAACATCCAGTGGGGAAACATCACATAATACCTCATCCTCGAAGGGTTGGATGTCGTATGACAATAAACATTGCTAGATGACATGAAGATCTCATCCTTGGTGACACCACCCAATATTTTATGGTTGTGGGTGTGATGTTGTCGACAATCCCAACTGTTTGACAACCTATGCTGAAATGAGTTTGTTTTGGCAACCACTCTCAACAATAAAATGGAGCACGGTCCCCTTCACCCACATCTGTTCATGAAAAAACAATGGGGTCTACATCGATGATCTGACTTTTACCAGTATTTTGATAATCAGATTATGAATGAGGGTTTGTCTCCTTATATTTTATCTTGGCCACCAATGACTATTTTGAGTGACATTCATTGGTGTTGTGCTAGGGGATTTTGTAGAAATCTCATCATTTTCTGGTGTCCTTCTTTGTCTTCCCGTGATCCTTCTTTTCTTGTGGCTTGGGCTGGTTTTCGGGAGACTCTTTCTTAGGGTCATGTTTGTCATACTTTGGTTGTTCTGGATTTGCAGACTCAAACTCCCGTTTGTTCTGGTGCTTAAATTTCTGCTCGATTTTAACAACATATCGACAAAAAGCACTGAGTGATGAGATGTCTAGAAAATCCAGTTCATTTTAGATGTATCTGTGTAGAGACCCACGTTATTTCAGAACCAAATGTCATTCAGAGTCGTTGATACCCAACTTGGAGAACAAGTTATGGAGGGTATTGGTGAACTCTGTAACTACTTGGCCCCTCTCTTTCCATAGTGTGGTCCATCTCATGTACTAGTCCTCATAGTTTCCAATAGGGTAATCCAGTTCCTTTGCTGCATCCACAAAAAAATTCCAAGTGGGCTTGACCCCATATATTCTAGACTCCTCTATGAAATTTTTCTCCTAGTAAGTTTCCCACCAATGTTTCACATGGGGGAGATCTTTAAGGAGTGTGAAGGTGATCTTTTCTCTGTTGGAAAAATTATGAATAGAGAAATAACCTTCTAAAAAATTTAACCATTTGTCTAGGGAATCCACATCTATCTGACTTTCAAATACAGGAATATCAAAATTAACCTATACCTTGAAAGGAGAGGTTCTTTCAAAGTGGTTGTTTGATGAATATGCCCTCATTGCTATCGGAAGGTGTTGAATGATGTGGGAAAAAATCTCCATCATTTCGTCCCTCTGTCACGTGAGAGATTTCTCAAGCAACAGATTTATAGGATTATCTACTCTGTCATTTTACTTTTCTTTGACCATGGAGGGTTTCTTGGGCGTGCCAGAGTGATTGTTTTCAAGAGAGACAAGCTCGATACCCAACTTGCTATACTCAGACCTTGTTGGCACAGGGGCAGACCCAGGGTTCAACTCCAAGAGCATACCAAGAAGCCCTAGCTACTGGCTCTTTTGCCAGCACCTGTGAAGCAAATGCAGTCTCACCCAATGTAGCTATGAGGGGCTTGTAGGACAAAGATGTCTACAACCAGGGGAATAACAAGTGGTTCTTATTGCAACAACAACATAACATCCATATATCATTAAACTAGCTAGATCTTTCCTTCATAGCTATAGATCTGATCTAACACAACAATGGAAACAATAATACAATAGCAACAGAGATCAAAGCATCAATCACACATCCACAACACAAGGTATACGTGTTTCACCCTCTCTCTAGGGATACATCCACAAAACTATTCTTCTGATTTATTAAGGAAAAGAATACACTTCTTGTCTTCTCTCTCAACTAGAAGATATTATTTCTTCTCTCTTTTTCTATCCCATTCCTATGCACCCAACTATAGCACTTGATCTTCACACACAACTGGAGATATTACAATGCCAGAAGGCTCTCTCTTGCAACACTTCTCTCCCCCAATACGATAATCTCTCACACAATAATAGAGCTATATCAACAACAATATCATACCAATACTCAATGACCAACCCAACCTAGGTTCTCTTGACCTTTATTTATACATTACAACACCTCATCGATAGCCTTAGGCTGAAAACTAAGTGCCAAAACCCTAAATAAAAAAACTCTAGGTGTCTAAAACCCTAGGTCAACTTGACCCTCTTTTTTCGGGCTTCACTAGCTTGTCTTTCCTTCCTTCTCACATGATGTTCCAAAGCATCCAATGATGGCTTTTCCCACTTTGTGAGTCATCCTCGATCCCTCTCCCTTGCTGATATGTCATCCTTGATCTCCTCATCCAAGGGCTTTCTTTTTCTCACTTTGCTCCATCTTTTTTGTTCTTTTTCTCGCTTCGACCTAATGAGAGTCACTGTGTCTCCCATGAAGCTTTCTTTTCCCTTTTCTTCCTCGTTCTTCACTTCCTTTCATAACTTAGGGCCAAAAATCCCCCAACACTCACCTGTGACTCATCCTGAGGCACTTAAGATATGATCCTCTTTTTTTTTTCGAGTTTCGACTATGCAGTGAAACCCTTTCTTTCTGCTTTATGCCTTGATGCAGGAGCATCGCTCCATGTTAGCAACATGCTAGCCAGCCAGCACATCCATCACACATTTAATGGAGAAAGGGAGAGGTGCAACCCTCTAAATTTTGAAATTTGAAATTTCAATAAATGTTGTAAGGCTTTTAATGCCAGACCACACCTTTGTACAGGTAGTGGTTGAGGTTTATTTTAATGGTTGCCTGCAACAAGACCAGGACGTAGTCAGGAATGGGCATCCATTTATGTAATCTAGTCATAGGAGCCACTTTGTGATAGCGATAGCTTAGAGATGGTAGTTGAGGATAAGCTCATGGGATCCCTCATTTTGTAATGAATAAATTAGAGTAGAGAGTTATGAGGAGAGACCAGAGCAAAGAGGTCTCAAGAGAGAGCTGAGACTTGTTACAGTCCAGTCTTTGTAAACATTTGTATAGACATACAGATTAATAGAAAAGAAGTTTTTCTTGCATACTGTGTGTTTGATGTTTACATGTTTTTATGCATTTCATGTTTAAATGCATAACTGGTGAAGTGTTTCATAAGTTTCAATTTCATCCCGTCTTGGAGTTTCTAAGTGAAAGGAGTGCACATAGGCTGGAAGGTGTGCATTGACAGAGGTGAGACAACCTTAGGAATGCTCAAGAGGGATAGTGTTGAACCTTCATCAGTAGAGGTTCAAGAAGTGCACAGGAAGGAACTCTGTCTCGAGTTCAGAGAAGACAAAACTACTGAAGGTTCTGTAGATCTCTACTAAGATGACATCGAGTGAGTGCAGATAGTGCACTAGGGAACTCTATTTCGAGTTCTGAGAAAAGAGAAGTGTCGAGGAGAAGACACTCAGAAGGTAGTTGAATACTCTATAGGTTATACAAGGTGTGCATTGAGCAGGAGAACGCCAGGTGGGCATAAGGAGTTTTATTTTCAGGAAAACTTCTCTAATCTGAGTTATTCGATATCCTCGAACATAAAGTGTGCATAAGAGTAAATCTATGAGAGAATGAAGCTCAGGAGGGACAATGTTCCTAGAACAAAAGATAGATCCAAAGGAATTGAGCTCACAGGGGAAGCAAAGGTCAAGGCCTTTGAAACTTTTAAAAATATTCCAAGGGGAAGGAATAAGTTCTCAAGCTCAGGAGGGAGCACAACTGCTGTCAGATCTTGTGCAAAGAATCAATAGACATCAAATCCAGAGGAAGGTTCACAGATTTAAACCCTTGGGAGGTCGCGTAGGAGAGTAGCTGAAAGGAACGGTGGAGACACTTTGTGGAGAAGTGCTGAAATCCCTAGAGCCATAGGATCGCACCAAGTTGTGAGAGATTTAAGCCTTTAGAAGCACCCTAGGAGAGGAGTTGTATGGACAGTGGAGACACTCCGTAGAGAAGCTTCGAAATCACGTGGACCATTAGATCTCTTATATATTTGGGGAGTTTAAGACTGAGCATCTTTTAGCATTCAAAATCTTAGGAGGAGAAGTGACCATTCGATGAGAAGCATCAAGGGCCATTGATCTCGCGCTCGAATTTCGTTATTTCAGAGTTCAGGGTTTGGGGCAGCAAGTGGTTTTGGATTCCCTGCATCATGAACTCCCGGTTCACGAAATCACACATCAAGCATACATGCATGAGGTTTAGTCCCTCGGAGGTGCACAAGAAAAAGGATCTGGGCCATCAAATCTAGCACAAAGGACTGATAGTCGTCGGATCCAAAAGAAGGTGCAAGGGGCTTAATCCCTAGGAAGCCACATATAAGGGTAGAAAGGATGGCAGAAAATTCAAGGGAGAAGTGTCGAATTGTCGTCAGCCGTCAGATCTAGAAAAGGTGCTCAAGGTTTAAAAGTCATAACAGTAGAAGGAAGAGGACTCGTCAAGTCCCAAAAGCATTAGGACCATCCATTTTGGAGGACAGGTGTCATAGATTCAATCCCATCAGGTATATGGACACCAGAAGTTCGAGGAGAAGGAGTCATGAGACAAGAATTTCTAGCTCATGAAATTTCAAAATGACCAACAACGTTCATAGAGGAGGATACGTGGCGAGTGGTCAAGGTTCGAGAAAAATCCTGAGAGGTTCTGGGTCGTTGACCCAGTTGGATCGTGATCATCGATTCAAGAGGAATCTGGACCATTGATCCCTCAAGGGGGAGATTTTGGCATTTTAGGGTCCAGGATTTCAAAGGACCTAGAATTGTCTGCAGCCGAAATCGTGAAATCGCAAATTACAAAATCCCAAAAAGTGGACCATGGTCATCGGTAGATTTCAGCATTTCAGGATCTGGGAGTTCAAAGGACCTAGAATCGTTGCAGTCAGAATCGCAAAATCCTGAATCGCAAAAACCCGAAAGCATTCAGAGGAATAGCACCGGGTCATAGGATCGGTCCTATGAAAAGTGACTTAAGGGAGGATTTATGGAGTTAGACCCTATTTTAGGTTTCGACATTTCAAAAGATAAAGAACAGAAGGAATGTTTGCATCGCAATTCCTAGAATCGTGAAAAGCCAGTAGCGCTTTGATGTTAAGAACATGGTCACAAAGTAGTGGTCACATGGACAGAGGCTAAGGGAGGACCCAGAGTTGTTAATCCCTTTTTGATGTTTCGGTGACCAGGAGTTGGAGGGACAAGGAGCCTGGGAGAGCTCGCATGCAAGAGTCCTGAAACATGAAAGGTGTGTTGGTTCAGAACAGTGAAGAGCGCTGAAAGCTGAGCGCGTGCATAGGTTTTCTCAAAGCCTGTGCCAGGGAATTAAAGGGACCTATGAATTCATTCAAAGGGTTCCAATAGGAGCCTGAAGAGCCATTTCGACTCAGAAGAAGATCAATCCAGAGACCGAGAGGTCGCAGAACCCTGCTGAGGTAGGGGGACTGCATCAAGTGGTATCAAAGCCACTTTTTATCTGTAGACTGTAGGAAGAGGGAGACAGAATAGATAAAGAAAATACATTGATACATGCCATCAAGTGGTATGAGAGTGGGATTTTGTTTACAGATAGCAGACAAAGGGATTGAAAGGAGAAATTATGGTAACATCAAGTGGAATCATAAACAAAGATTCATTTTTATACAGGAGGTGAAAGAAGCAGGGTGTTAATGCTCTGTGGTGATTGTTTGTAGGTGTGAAACAGTCAATAGACAACCAGGCGAGCTGTAGGAGGACATGGAAATGCTCTTAGTTGCAGAGTAACAATAGCAGAAGATTCAAAGGGAAGAAGATGGCTACTGAAGGCCATAAGCATGGTCAAAGAGAGGACCGCCAATAGATGAAGAGCAAGGTTGAGATAGATAAAGAACTCGCCAAGATAAGAGCAAGGATGGAGGAGATTGCATTTCGAATGCAACAGAGTGCAAGAACACGATGGGTGTATGAATGGCCCATGAAAAAGAAGGTGAAGTGGCCAGTCAAGGAGTTGTTGTCCAAAAGACAACAAAGGCTATTGAAAATATGGTTGAGGTATCTTGAAATCCTCAGTGAAACAAAGTTGGTTCACATATGTGAGCCAGAAGTTGGAGAAACCCTCAGTGATGAGGAAGAGAGATCAGTTTCAGGTCTCATAAATTGCCAGGAGGGAAAAGATGAATTTTCCAATTGTCAGGTGGGCAATGAAATGAGATCATTGGAGGATCTCATACACTGTTAGGAGGACAGCAGTGGAAATTCATATTGCCAGGAGGGAAATGGTATGAGATTAGCTGAAGATCCCGTAAACTACCAGGTGGGCAGGGAATAAATCCCATATTGCCAAGTGGGAAAGGGAGAGCAGATGAGACTATCTGAAAGTATCATGAACTCAGGGATGAGTTCGGGTCAGGAAGGAGTGCTAATGGAGATGGGATCGAATGATCTCATAAGATACCAGGTGGGTAGAAGTGAACTTTTGAGTTTCCAGGTGGGCATTGGGAAGAGATCAACAGAAGGTCTCGCATACTGCAAAGGGGGTAGTGGTGAAAGTTCATATTGTTAGGTGGGCAATGAGATGGGACCAGTCAGTCTCATACATTGCTAGGTGGAAAGTAGAAAATTCCCAGGATGCCAAGTGGACAAGGGGGAAAATATGATGCTATGTGAAAGTCTCATGAACTCAGAGGAGAGTTTGGATTAGCAAGGAGTGTTGATGAAGGAAGGTTAGAGACACATTCTGATCACTGGGGGAATTGAAGTATTCCTACCAAGAAGCCTAGTTGAGGCCAGAGTATGTGTTGCAGAAGCAACAACAGAAGAAGGACAATCAACAGTGATTGTCATAGAGGGAGAGGAGGAGCAGACACTAATGTTTCCCCCAACAAAAGAGGAGCATGCAAATAAGATGCTCTTTCCATGGGAAATGGAGATAGAGATGTTGGAGGATTGGTTGAACAATCTAGAGCCAATATATGTCTACCACGAGGAGACAATCATGTAGATGTTAGCAGAGGATCATTCCAAGGAATTACTCAGAATTTTCAGCCAAGGAGCTAAACAGATGATAGCTGCAGTGTTGAGGCGTGTAACAAAAGATGAAGGAGAATTCTAGTTTGAGGAGCAACTAGAGGAAGATGGAATTCGACCAGCACAAGGGGAAATGGTAAAATCTAATTTGTCAAAGAAGGTGACTGAACAACAATCCAGTCAAGAAAATAAGACTGCAGATCTAAATTTTGTAGTAGGATGGCAAGTTGAGGCCATAGAGGAAAAATATGGCACAGGAGATCTAGTTGATCAACCCATTTCCCAGGAAGAAGTCCAACTGAGGAAACTGCATAAGGAGAGCCATCTACTAGAGAAGCTAGATGAGGTAATTGAAGAAATCATAAGGCTGATGTCGATTTCAGCAGCAAAGACTGCCAAAAACAAGAAGTTGAGCAGAAGGGAGCTTGCAAGAGCAGCAGAGCAGTAGCAGTAGTAACAAAGAAGTAGAGGAGTAGATCGACAGCTCCAAGGGAAAGTTTGCGATCCACGTGGATTTCAACACTGGAGAATAGGAGCTCATGATCAGGAGATCATGATTTTTCCATCTAAGGAGTATGATGCAATAGAATCACTCCATGTCAGCAGTGTGCCAACCAACTAGCACATATAACATGCAGTTAATGGAGAAAGGGTGAGGCACAACCCTCTCAATTTTAAAATTTGAAATTTCAATAAATGTTGTAAGGATTTTAATGCCAGACCACGCATTTGTACAAGTAGTGGTTGAGGTTTCCTTTAATGGTTTCCTGCAGCAAGCATAGGATGTATTCAAGACTGGTCATCCATTTACATAATGTAGTTGTAGGAGCTGCTCTGTGATAGCGATAGCTCAGAGATGGTGGTTGAGGATAAGCTCATGGAAGCTCTCATTTTTTAATGAAGAAATTAGAGTAGAGAGTTAGGAGGAGAAACCAGAGCAGAGAGGTCTCAAGAGAGATTCGAGACTTGTTACAGTCCAGTCTTTGTAAACATTTGTATAGACATACAGATTAATAGAAAAGTAGTTTTTCCTGCATACTGTGTGTTTGATGTTTACATGTTTTTATGCATTTCATGCTTAAATGATTAACTGGTGAAGTATTTCATAAGTTTCAATTTCGTCCCATCTTGGAGTTTTCGAGTGTAAGGAGTGCACATAGTCCACAACGTGTGCATTGATATAGGTGAGACAACCTTAGGAAATATCAAGAGTGATAGCGTTGAACCTTCATTAGTAGAGGTGGAAGGAGTGCACAGGAAGGAAATTTGTCTCAAGTTCAGGGAAGACAAAACTACGGAAGGTTCTATAGAGCTCTGCCAAGAGGGCATCGAGCAAGTGCATAGAGTGCACTAGGGAACACTATTTCAAGTTCTGAGAAAAGTGAAGTGTTGAGGAGAAGACACACACAAGGTTGTTGAATAATCTGTAGGTTCTGCAAGGTGTGCATGGAGCAGGAGAACGCCAGGTGGGCATAAGGGGTTTTCTTTTCAAGAAAACTTCTCGAATTTGAGTTATTCAAGATCCTCAAACACAAAGTGTGCGCAGGAGTAAATATCCAAGAGAACGAAGCTCAGGAGGGACATATTTCCTAGAACACATGAGAGATCCAAGGGAATTGTGCTCACAGGGGAAGCAAAGGTCGAGGCCTTTGAAACTTCAGAAAATATTCCAAGGGGAAGGAATAAGTTCTCAAGCTCAGGAGGGAGCACAAATTCTGTTAGATCTTGTGAAAAGAACCGATAGACATCAGATCTGGAGGAAGGTGCATAGAGTTTAACCTCTGGGAGGTCGCACAGAAGAGAAGCTAAAAGGAATGGTGGAGACACTTCATGGAGAAGTGCTGAAATATCGAGAGCCATAGGATCGCACCAAGTTGTGATGGATTTAAGCCTTTAGAAGCACCCTAGGAGAGGATTTGTATGCACAATGGAGACACTCTATAGAGAAGTGCTGAAATCACATGGACCGTTGGATCTCATAGATCTATGAGGAGGTTAAGACTGAGTGTCTTTTAGCATTCAGAAGCTCAGGAGGAGTAGTGACCGTTGGATGAGAATCATCAAGGGTCACTGATATCATGCTCGGATTTCTCTATTTTGGATTTCATGGTTTGGAGCAGCAAGTGATTTTGGAGTCGCTGCATCGTGAACTCCCGGTTCTGAAAATCGTGCCAGTCATTAAATATGGAGTGCAGTGACCTGAGAGTCATTGGATCAAGGATACATGCACATGTTTTAGTCCATAGGAGGTGCACAAGAAAAGGATCTGGGCCATCAGATCTAGCACCAAGGACCAATAGCCGTCAGATCCAGAAGAAGGTGCGAGGGGTTTAATCCCTCAAAAACTACACAAAAGGGTAGAATGGATGACAGAAACTTCGAGGGAGAAGTGTCGAATTGTCGTGAGTTGTCAAATCCGGAAAAGGTGCACGAGGTTTAAACCTCGTAACAGCAGAAGGAAGAGGACTCATCAAGTCTTGAAAGCATCAGGACCATCCATTTTGGAGTACAGGTATCAAAGATCCAAGCCCATCGTGGATTTGGACATCGAGAGTTTGACGAGAAGGAGTCGTGAGAAAATAAGTCTTGGCTCATGAAATTGCGAAACGATTGACAGTGTTCATCGAGGAGGATATGTGGCTAGTGGTCAAGGTTCGGGAAAAATCCTGAAAGGTTGTGGGTCATCGATCCAGTTGGATTGTGATCATCGGTTCAAGAGAAATCTGGACCATTGATCTCTCAAGGGGGAGATTTCAGTATTTCGTAGTCCAGGAGTTAGAAGGACCTAGAATCGTCTGCATTCGAAATCGCGAAATTGTGAATTACAAAATCCTGAAAAGTGCACCATGGTCACGGGTAGATTTCGACATTTCAGGGTCCAGGAGTTCAAAGGACCTAGAATCGTTGCAGCTGGAATCACAGAATCGCAAATCGTGAAAACCTGAAAGCGTTCAGAGGAATTACAATAGGTCATAGGACCAATCATATGAAAGGCGACTTAAGGGAGGAGCTGTGGAGTTAGGCCCTATTTCAGGTTTTGGCATTTTGAAAGACAGAGAACAGGAGGAATGCTTGCATCACAATTCCTTGAATCACGAAAAGCCAATAGCGCTTTGACGTTAAGCACGTGGTCACAGAGTGGTGGTCACATGGACAGAGCCTAAGCGAGGACCTAGAGTCATTAATCCCTTTTTCACATTTTGGTGACTGGGAGTTGGAGGGACAAGGAGCCTAGGAGAAATCGTATGCAGGAGTCTCGAAAACCTGAAACGTAAAAGGTGTGGTGGTTCATAACAGAGAAGAGCACTGAAAGTTGAGAGCATGCATAGGTTTTCTCAAAGCCCATGCCAAGAATTAAAGGGACCTATGGATTCATTCAAAGGGTTCCAGCAAGAGCTGGAAGAGCCATTTTGGCTCAGAAAAAGATCGACCCAGAGACCGTGAGGTCGCAGAACCCTGCTGAGGTAAGGGGACTGCATCAAGCCTCCTCTCCATCCTTGTGCAGACTGTCTTTTTTGTCTCTGGTACCCAATTTCAACTACACCTAGTACCTAGACCCTTGTCTTCTTGATTCTACTGAGAGCTGTGAGGCAACTGATTGTCATAGTACAACTTCAACCAATTCCCATTCACCAAGCCTTCCTTCCAGTATCCTTTCAATGTTTCTAGCTACGCAACTCCACCTTTTGTAATGTAGACAATCTCATATGGTCTGAGCCAATGCATTCTGATCTTCCCAGGGTGTTTTATAAACTTATTTTCATATAGAAGGACTAAATCATCTTGCCTAAATATCTTATTCTTAATGTGTCTGTCATGATAGGCCTTTTCTCATTCCTTATGAATTTGTTGATGGAAGCCTGCAATGAATTTGTCTTCTTCTAGTTCAACCAACTATGATAGCCTCTCATGAATAGTGTCAGTATAATCCATGTCTATAAATGTAGAAATACTTAAGCTTTGTACCAGGTACTCCATTGGGAAAACAACTTCAAGACCATAAACCAATTTGGAAGGAGTCTACATTGTTAATTTTTTGCCAGTGGTTTTGTAAGCCCAGAGTACTGCTAGTACTCTTAAATCCCAGATGTCCCTGATCACACTACAAATCATGGTCAACGTTGTCTCGAAGATCTTATTGAATGATTCAACCATTCTGTTTTCTTGTGGATGATAAGGTGTTCTCTTTTGATGGTGGACTGCAAATTCTTCAGTCAGGGCTTCAATTGTCTTATTGATGAAGTGTGTCCCTTGATCATTCATAAGGACCTTAGGGCATCCAAACCTGGTTATTATGTCATCAAATATAAAACACTTAGTTTTAGCTACGCTACTATCCTTCACTGCTCTTGCTTTAGCCCATCTAGTCAGGTATTTTGTCACAGTGATAATATACCTTGCTCCTGTGTGCTTTTCTGGTGGGTTTATAGATCCCACAAAGTCAATGGACCATTTTTCAAATGCTTGTAGGTTCATCTATGGTGCTAATGGTATCTCATCTCTTCAGGATGTTTTTCCAACTCTCTGGCATACATCGCATGCTCTGGCATATTTTTTAGCATCTCTATGTAACGTAGGCCACGAAAGGCCAGCTCGTAGAACCTTATGCGTAGTTGCTATTCCTGCATAATGTTCTCCTCCAATGCCTTCATGAGCTTCTTCGAAGATCATAGGGCATTCTTCCTCCATCACACATCTTCTTAGGATCATGTTAGGTCCCATTTTATATAGCTAACTAGCTATCATTGAAAAATTTGCAGCGCACACCATTAGTTGTTTCTTCTGCGGAATTGTGTATTTGGCTAGAGCTATTCCTATTGACAAGAAATGGACTATGTCTGCGAAGTGGTCATCAATATTTCTAATGGTGAGAAGCTATGCATCTAGTAGTGTGTCCTCCAGAATAGTAGGTTCTTCTCCATGGTCCAACCTCGACAGGTGGTATGGGCCCTTATTCATTCTTCCTGGCTTAACTATGATCTCAAAATCATATTCTTGAAACAAGAGAAGCCATCTGCATATTCTTCCCCCCAACACTGGCTTGTTGACTAGGTATTTTAGCATGAAGTGATCAGTAAACATTTAAAAGTGTCCTCCCAACAAGTAGTGGCAGAATTTCTGCAATGCATACACCATGGATAGTCCCTCTCTCTCTGTAGTAGTGTAATTGATTTCAGCTGTGGAGAGATTCCTGCTGGAAAATACTAATGGATGATTAATGTCCCCTTCTCCAGGTTGTGCCAATACTACTCCTAATGCAATAGAAGATGCATCAACATGCACATGAAATTCCTTGCTCCAATTGGGAAAGACTAGAATAGGCACAGTGACTATCTTTTGTTTCAGTGTGTCGAAGCTCCATTCGAATTCGTCTGACCAACCAAACGAACAGTGTTTCTTTAATAACCTCTCCATTGACACAGTAATCTAAGCATATCCTTTGATAAATTTCCTATAATATCCAGTATGTCCTAGCGCAGTGACCAGCTATTTGACTGATGTAGGTGGCGGTAAATCAACTATAATTGTGATTTTGGATGGATCCACCAACAATCCTTGCTTGCCTACAATATGGACTAATAATACTCCAAATGGTGAAAAGAAGATGCACTTCTTCAAATTCAAAGCAATTTGACACTGCCTACATTTATCCAACATCAGCCTTAGACATTTAATATGATTTTTCAACAAACTAAAAACAGTCCAGTCATCAAAGTATGCTTCTAAAAACTTATGCAAAAATTCTTTGAATGCTTCAACCACCACCCTGGAAAATATGGTTGGGCCATTCTTCAGTCCAAATGGCATTACTGTGTATTGGTAGGATCCCCACTCTGTGGAAAACATGGTCTTATGACGATCCTCCTTGGCGATGCAGATCTAATGGTCTCTTGAAAACTCATCTGTAAAAGAATATAATTCTTGGTCTCCCATGTTATCCAACACTTCGTCTGTGAAATGTGTAGGGAAAGGATCATGTAGACAAGCATCATTCAGCTTCTTGAGATCTACGCAAATCCTGATCTCACCTATCTTCTTATCTTTCACTACCATGGGGTTGATCCACTCTGACTCTTTGAAAGGTTCAATAATCCTTGCTTCCAGCATTCTGTTGAGCTCAATCTTCACTTTTTCCTTATATTTTGGGTTCAATTTGTAGGGTCTTTACTTGACTAGCTTCATGTCTGGTTTCAAAGGGATTCTCATTTCTCCCATAAGTTCTTTGATTCCCTTCATATCAGTGAACTTGGTCGGGAACAAGTCCTAATACTCATGCAATAATTCTATGATTTTATCAATGGTAGCAGCATCCTATTAATCTCTGACATTGGCAAGATTTGGTGTTTTCTCTATCCCGATATTGACTTTCTTTATTTTTATCGTTTTTCCAATGAATGGAAGTTCCACTCCTAGACCTTCCACATCTCTCTGACCTTCTATTTCTGCTATATTCACCATCCTTGGATCATCGTCTTCATTGTATTTGATGTTGTAGCACATCTGCAGTTTCTGGAGGGGCACAGTCCATTCATCCACTTCTTTCTCCAAGGGGAGGCCAAATGCCTCCTCAAATACTTTCTGTCTCACCATATGTAGTGCTTGATCTACAGAAGGAAATTCACTGTCAAACAAAAAGGTGGTTATAAAATTCTGGATCATACCTTCCCATTCTGAAGTGACAAGGCACAACTCTACTTGAAGGTACCAGTTAATCGGGGTGGTATCCAGCGTATTGACAAAGCTCTGTACCCATTGTTCTCGAGGAATGTCACTCCAGGACTCTTCACAGCTTCGTACATGGTCCTTTGGGAAACTTCAGCCTGTGTATCATGCTTCACAACTTCCTTCTTATGTTGAGAACCACTTTGTCATCAGAGTTTGGCATTGTGTCCAGTCTATAATATTGCTTTTATGTGTCCCCCACCATCTCACTGGTGTGTCTTTCATGGCCTCATCCATTGCCAACAACCTCTGTTGTGTTGGTACACTTGTCTCAAATTCTGATACGAATCTTTCTAGAGAGTTCAGCCCATCAAATGTGGGTAGATTACTCACTATTGTGCCAATCCAATGAAATTTCGTGGTTATCCTAGCACATCATACATCTAGTTCTTCCATTTCTCTAGCTCTTCTTTAGAGTCGGATGAACATGCACTGTCACTTCACCAGATCAGATTTCTGTCAGATGTAGGGTTGATGTAATCATGTTGTCTGGCCGTTAATTTGCAGATGTTTTCCAGTTCAAATGACTGGTCTTCTTCTCTGATGGGTTCTGTGTATCGTGGACCCTCATCTAGATCTAAAGGTAAAACGACCCTAAGTCCAACATTCTCAAATGTCATGCATTGGTTCTTTAAATCAACAATAGTGGAATTGTCGAAGGCCCAATTGATTCCTAATAATGCAGGGTAAGGGCAGCTATCATCAACAATTTCAATTACCTCAAAATCTGTGAAGGTTCTTACTCCATAGATGTCCACTGGGACATGCTCTAATCATCCAAATGGGTTGACAGGTTGTTGATTAGCCATGCAAATCCTTATAGGGGAACATATCATCTTGGGTTTTCCCATCAATGCCCAAGTCTTCTTCGTCATGGCATTGACTTCTGACCCTAAGTCAAGGACCACATAGTCTATCTCATACTCTCCTATATGAGAATTCAAGTGTAATTCTTTATTTGTCCTTCTCCTTTTCCAATTTGGTGCACTACTCTATTCAACAAGGGGTGTATTTTTCCTAATTCATATTACTTGATTAAATCTTGTAATTCTTGTACAATGTCTTTATCTTGAATTAACTTAACACAAGTGTGCAAGAATTCCATGAGTTTGCTTACCTCTTTCACTTCTGTTGGTGATGCCGATGGATCGAATGCCTGAGGCATACCGTATTCTTTTATTTTTGGTTGTCTCTTTGATGAATATCCTTGATCTCCTTTGAACTCTTTCCTTGCCTCCTTGAATATCTACCTTTCTTTCTTAGCATCAAACGTTGGGGTATTTTTTGTAGCTTTCCTAACTCCGTGGTCATTTTTAGTCCTTCCTTGGTTTTCTCTGTCTTCTTTTGTAGCAGTGCCTCCTCGAGTAATAACAATGACTCTAGGGTCTGCTTCGTGAGGTTCAACATATATCAGTTGTACTTGTGGGTTCTGTTGGGGTCCTCATTTTCCCTTAAGTTTAGCCATCAACACAGGGCATTCTTCTATGACATGCCCGGAGTAGTTATAGTAACTATAGGTTGTGCATAGATTATGACAATCCCTTGCTAAATGGCATGGTTGCGTGTAGTTGTAATAGATTATTTGTCCTCAGCCTCAACCCATACTTCCTCCTCTTCCTTATCCTCTATTGTTAGAAAACAGGACCGCGGAGCAATAAAATAAAACAAATGCAGAAACAAAACATAGAAGACATACAATACAAGACAGACATAGATTTACGTGGTTCACCCAGTGTGGGCTACGTCGACCAGAGAAATTGCCAGGTCCTTCCTTTATTATTATCCAGCAAATGAAGGGATAAAACCTACAGCAAAACCCGCTGTAACTTCCTCTTCATTCTCTCACAGTTTCCTCTCTCAGAATACAATATTCACAATCCAATCCATAGCCGCAATACATTTCCCTCATAAAAGAGGGTTGCCTTCTAGGGAAAAAACCCTAACATAATCTCTACCGTTAGATCTGCGACCTTATAATGAACGGTTCAGATTTACAATGAAATTACATATACTTTTACA
>JASDQU010185435.1:0-19896 GCA_032191745.1 Picea mariana | reverse complement strand
ATGTGTATGTGTTGTCTTCCCTGTAACCTTAGCCTGAGTTTAGATTCCTTGCCTTGGGGTGGAGCTCGGTCCCATCTCGGGGGTGACCTACTGTTGAGCTGATGAACAGTGTGGTCTAAGGCTGGGAGGTTCGTGGAAGGCCTGCACTTGGTTGGTGATTTCTCCAGCTGATCAAAGATAAGTAATCTGAACTATGTTTTAATACATTTGACATGACTCTGCTATTTTGTATCATGTTTTCCGCTGTGTCAATGAATTAATGACGAATGCTATGGAACATTTAATTATAGAAGTATCCATATATCTTACTCTGAGTTTTATGTGTTTAATTCTGGTTAAATTCATTTGTTTTTACATCCATGTAATGAATGATGATTTGAGAGGTTGGGTGAACCTGGGTAGTGTAAGGGTACACTACAGTCTCCCAGGAAGAATGCTGCTCCACTGGTGCTTTTTCTCTCATCAACACAGTTTGCCCAATCTGCATCTGAATAAGCACTTAGCTGAAAATTATGATTTATGGGATACCATAGACCATAAGTCATTGTTTCTTTCAAATCCTTGAATATCCTTTTGACAGCTTGCAAATGACTCTGTTTAGGTGTGGCTTGATATCTTCCTACCATTCCTATAGCATGCATTATGTCTGGGCGAGATGATGTGATGTACAACAGGCTGCCTATCATTGATCTATATGAGCTTTGATCAACATCAAGTGAGTCATCATCCTTGCTTAATTTACATCCAGTAACCATAGGTGTGCCCATAGGTTTAGAATCTTCCATTTGAAACCTTTTCATCATTTCTCTTAGATATTTTTCTTGATAAATGAACATCCCTTCAGACCTCTGAGTGATTTGTAGACCAAGAAAAAATGACAGTTCCCCTATCATGGACATTTCAAACTCAGACTCCATGGAAGAAGAAAACCATTTTACCACTGGATTGTTATTACATCCGAAGATGATGTCATCTACATAGACCAACACAATGAGCAAATCATCACCCTCTATTTTGATATAAATATTGTTGTCAATTGTTCCTCTCTTGAATCCTTTTCCTTTGAGATACGTATCTAGTCTGTGATACCAGGCATGAGGAGCTTGTTTTAGCCCATATAAAGCTTTATTTAGCTTGCATACTAAGTCAGGGTCTCCAGACAACTCAAAACCCTCTGGTTGTTCCATATAGACTTCTTCATTTAAATCTCCATTTAGAAAAGCTGACTTGACATCCATTTGATAAACTTTAAACCTTTTATGACAAGCATAGGAAAGAAATATTCTGATGGCTTCTAACCTTGATATGGGCACAAAAGTTTCATTAAAATCCAGTCCTTCTATTTGAGCATAGCCTTTACAGACCAATCTTTCTTTTTTCCTGACAACTTGTCCCTGGTCATTCAATTTATTCTTAAAAATCCATTTCGAGCCAATAACATTTTTACCTTTCGGTCTATGGACCATCTCCCACATATTTTTTTTCTCGATCTGATCAAGTTCATCATTCATTGCTTTAACCCAAAGGTCATATTTGTTGGCTTCATTAAAATTCTTGGGTTTATGCATGGATAGGAATGCCATATGTGATTGCTCAGTGTTTTTGATTAGCTTTCTCCTTGTTTGTACACCTTTGTCTTTTTCCCCAATCATCTGACCTGCAGGATGATTCTTTTGAATGATTCTGGAGGAGGGATTTGAAATTGACTATTGATTTGAGTCTGTCTTAGTGTCTGAGTCTTCATCCAATTCAGAGTTTTTGTTTTCTGATTCTTGGACCTGTTCATCTTCAGCTTCAGTCGTGTCTTCTGTAGAAGACTCATTTCTGTACATCTCTCTCATTGGGATTCCTTCATCAACTTTTACATCAATACAATCAACCATTTTTTGTAGCCTCTTATTATAACATCTATAGCCTTTACTATTTGTAGCATACACTAAGAAGATACCTTCATCATCCCTGCCATCATATTTGCCAAGGTTCTCATCATTATTCTTTATATAGCATTCACTCCCAAAGACTTTGAAGTGTTTAATTGTAGCAGGTCTCCCAAACCACAGTTCACAAGGTGTCTTGTCACTTTGTGGTCTAAGGTGAGCTTTGTTAAGCACATGAAGTGCCGTGTGTATTGCTTCTACCGAATAGTTTTGACCAATTTTCTTCTCATTCATCATTGATCTGGCCATTTCCTACACTGTTCTGTTTTGCCTCTCAACAACTCCATTTTGTTGTGGAGTTCTAGGGATTGTGTATTCTCTCTTAATACCATGCTCATCACAGAATTCCTTGAAGTCTCTTGACATAAACTCTCCTCCTCGGTCCGATCTAACTTCCTTTAACCTCTTGCCTATTTGAGTCTCTGTTAAAGCCTTAAATAATTTAAACTTTTCAAATGCTTCACCTTTTTCTTTGAGAAAGGCAACCCAAGTAAGTCTAGAGTAATCATCAATAATCAGGATGAAGTGGTTTTCTTTCCCTATGCCTTCCTATCTGGATGGTCCACATAAGTCCATATGAACTAGTTGGAGTGGTTTCTCTATTGAAGTAAAGCTCTTGGACTTAAACTGAGTTCTGTTTAGCTTCCCTACTTGGCAGGGTTTACATATCAAATCTTGGGGCTTTGATATTCTAGGAAGATCTTTTACTGCCTTGAGATTTTTGAGTTTGATGAAGTGATCGAAGTTTAGATGTCCAAGTCTTCTATGCCATAACCAGCTTTCATCATATTTACTTAAATGACATTCTTCTCTATTTTCTTTCAGTACATATACATTATTTTCAGTCCTTATCCCTTTGGCCACCACTTGACCTGAGTTTACAAACTTTATCTTGTAGTCCTTGGACGTGAACACTACTTCACATCCTCTGTCACACATCTGACTTACACTGAGCAGGTTATGTTTCGGCCCTTCTACAAGTAGGACATCTTGGGCTTTTCTTTTTCCATTACTTAAGCTTACCATCCCTTTTCCCTTTATTTTTCCCAGAGCATCATTTCCAAAAGTTACATTTCTAGATTTGCCTTCACTAAGTGACATAAACTTACCTTTGTCTCCCATCATATGTTTGGAGCATCTGCTGTCTATATACCAAGGGTTCATTTTTCTTTGAGCGAACAATACTAACCCACACTTGTCACCTTCCTTTTTCTTCCATAACTTGACATTTTCAATAGGGGATTTTGAGTCTGATTCATATTTCTTTAACTGACAATCAATAGATTTATGTCCAAAGTTATGACAGGTGTAGCATTCAATATCATTACTCAATGGGTCAAACTTATTGTTGCAACATTGTCTACTTATTCACTATTGATTATTTCTTGGCTTTCTTGGTTGTATGTCTCTAGACTTAATTTGGTAAGTTGCATTCTGTGAAGGTTTGTTATTTGGTTGCATCAATCTTTGTTGTGGGAAGTAATTATTCCTTCGAAATCTTAATTGCTCATGTCTAAGTCTGTAGGAACAATTTACAACTTTGTGACCAAAATTAGAATAGTAGAAACAATAACCATAGAAAAATTCTCCGTACCTAGAAAGTAGTTGTCTTCTTTGAGCAAATTGATTTATTCCATGCTGATAACATCTTTCAGTAGGGAGCACATTTTTTCTTTGTTCTGCAGATTCAATCCTGGTACCTTTTTCTTTTCTCGTCCTGGGAAGCTGATTGTCTTCCTTTGTTTCTATAGGTTTGTTGCAGTTATTGGTTGTCTAGTTGACAAATTTGATTTGTTCCTCATTTCTCGTCTTACTGCTACCTGATCCTTCTTCATAACCCAAACCAGTTTTCATCTTTGGATTCCTTTGCTAGTTCAAAATGGTGGCTAGTCCTTTTGAGGCTTTGATACTTGATAGATTATGATTATACAAGGCTTGAAACTTCTCCATTTCTTTCCTCGTTTTCACTACTTCTTGTTCTAAAGCTTCACATCGTGCCCTTTTTTCTGATAGTTGTTGTTTCAGAATATCTTTGATTTTCTTTGCCTCCTCTAATTCCACTTTTAATAGGACAAGGTATTCATCAGGTCCTTTACTGTCCTTTACTGTGCACTGATCAGTTCTCCTTCCATGTCAACCAAAACTTCTTCTTCATTAACTTCACTTCATGTGTTGTTATTATCATAATCCTCTTTGGCCATAAGTATAAAGTCATTCAATTTATCTTCAATAGGGGAGTCATAGTCTTCATCATCTGAAGGATCATCCTCATTGTTTACGCAAAGACTTTTCTTCTTAAAGTTATTCTCTTTAAAGAAATTTATGTGTTTATGCTTCTCCTCATCATCATATGTCTGATCCTTTCTTTTGTGGGGACATTTATTTGCAAAATGACCTATTCTACCACAGTTGAAACATATCAAAGGTAGTTTACCTTTGTATTTGCCCGATCCCTTCTTCAGTCTCTTCACAAATTTTGCTTCAATTTCATTGGGCTTAGAATACTCATTCTTGTTTGCTTTGAATGATGCTTCTCTAGAGGTGGGTTTATCTTTAACTATTCTCATTTCATAAGCAGTCAATGTTCCTAGAAGTTGATCAAACTCTAAATTTTTTAGATCATTAAGTTCTTCTATAGTAGAGACCTTTGGGTTGAACCTATCTGGGAGAGATCTCAAGATTTTCTTAAATAAATAAGGTTCCTCAATTTTTTCACCGAGTGCTTTCATTGAATTTACCTTTTGTTCTACTCTCAGAAAGTACTTTCCAACTGTTTCATCTTCCTTCATCTTCAGTTGTTCAAAATATATTCTTTAGGTTTGAAGCTTGGCGTCCTTTACCTTCTCATTACCTTCATAACTACTAATGAGTTTGTCCCACATTTCTTTGGCAGTTCCTAGGTGCATAACTTTTACGAATTCTTCTTCTGCAAGCCCACTCAAGATAGCATTCATAGCCTTAGCATTGAAACCAAATTCTAGCTTGTCATCCTTATTAGCTAGCACAAATAGCTTTACATAACCAACATCTACCACATCCCATACATCTGCACCTAAAGCCATTATGTAGGTTCTCATTCTAACTTTCCAGAAGGCAAAGTTTGTTCCATTGAACAGAGGGGCCTTATTGGTCGAATTTTCTTCATGGCTTGACATGTTTAAGCTCTAGGAACTACCCTTAGATAGAAGGGGCCAACTCTGATACCAATTGCTGAACAACTGAGAGGGGGGGTGAATCAGTTGTCACCATGCTTAAACAATTATGCTTCTTTTAAATTCTTTACAAGGCACTCAATGATGATCACAATAATGCAGGGAAATAAGCAATGGCACATTCAACATCAGTCACATATATGAGAAACACAGAGACAGATATTTTCCCGAGGAAACCCATACAGGATGAAAACCTCTTCTTATTTATATGATAAGTATTATTTACATTCTTTACATTTTCATACATATGAGCACCAACTCATTGTGAGGCTACAATCTCTGTTTTGCAAGCTGCAACTTGTTGAGAGCACCAACTCTCTGTTTTTATCTATCACCCACTAGAAGGAAGCACCAACTCCCTAGTTTCTCTAGCACCAACTAGAAGGAACCACCAACTCCCTGGTTTCTCTAGCACCAACTAGAAGGAAGCACCAACTCCCTGTGTTCAATATCCCACTTGAACCTCTGAGGACACCAGTCCTCCCTAGCACCTCCCTACCACCCAGAAATATAAATCTTTGCTAATGAAACTTATCACAGTGATACAATATTTGTCATTGGCTTACCAGACTTATAATTGTTCTGCTACACTGCGCTATTCTGTCTGCATCAGTGTCTTTTGCACACTCCTCTATGCTTTATGTTCTTCTCACATTACACACTGTGTGCCATCTCCATTTGATCCACCATTCTTCTTCTCTGCATTTCAGCTATTGTACACTCCTCCTTCTACCCTCCTGAATCCCTCATAAAAACAACAACTACATCTCTTCTCTGTACCCTGTACTTATAGCTTCTATGCACCTTGTGCATGCAATGTGCGCAATGCCTTTGCATGCTCACACCGCGCTGATCTCCTCCACATCTCGAGTGCTCTGCCTGATCATCAATCACAACTCTTCATCTTCTCTGGTGGTTCCCACCATGCGTCCAACATCACTGGGTGTTCTACTGAGATTCCTCAGCCTCTCAGGCAGTTGAGACTCCTCGTCTTCTCTGGCATAGTCGAGCTTATCCTTTCTGTTTCAGTTACAGACTTCAACACTCATCCATCTATCAATCCCTTCTAAGAATAGTCTTCATTCACTGGTAGAAGCCTAGAGACTCTTCAGCTCCTCTAGCGATCACACAGAAGTCTCTTCGAATCTTCTGGTAGAAACCATTAATGGTTTCTAGTAGTTACACTGTGAGGAGCAATATTAGCCCTTCGATTATGCTCAAATTCACCTACACCGTTGGATTGACTCTGATGGGTTCTTGCGTTTATTTCGCTATTTTGCATTTCAGTATTTCAGCATTCGTGTGATCCATTATCTCGACACTCCCAGTCGTGATCCATGAAATTTCAAGGTGGATCTTATCTGCATTAGCTCCTTCCTCCAGGTGACCATAGGCTACGCCATTTCACCTTTTAGGTATTTTTTCAAACTTATGACCTTCATCAACCCTGATCGACGGTCCACGATCTCAATGAATTGATGGTCCTAATCTCATCGTGAATTCGCATCTCGTTGTTCCTTAGATGGAGGTTCTCATCACTCCAAGTCGCGATAGGCGAGACTCCGAGATGGAGTTTAGATCAATGATCCATAATCTTGGTGTATTGACAGTCCAAATCTCATTGTGAATTCGCATCTCGTTGTTCCTTATATGGAGGTTCTCGTCACTCCAAGTCGCGATAGCTGAGACTCCAAGATGGAGTCGGATCAACGATCGAGATCAAACCTCGATCTGACAACTAAGATTTTTTCGCGATTTCACATATCACGAATTCAAGAGGTTAGGGAACCCTGTTCCTTTGACTTTCCAGTCAGTGACATGATGATCTTTCACCACATTTCCTATGGACCCAATGGTTCATATCTTGTCATTATTTCGACATTTCACATGCCTTCTTCATGCTTAATCAACGGTCTACAATCCTAGTGTTTTGACGGTCTAGATCTCATCGTGAATTCGAATCTCGCAGTTTTTTAGATGGAGGTTCTCATCACTCCAAGTCAAGATAGCTGAGACTTCGAGATGGAGTCGGATCAATGGTCCAGATCAAACCTCGATCTGACGGCTAAGATTGTTTTGCGATTTCGCATATCGAGAGTTTGAACCTCTTTCCTTTGGATTTCCCGATCTACGAAAATCTGAAATGGAGTCTTTGTGGTGCTCTGATCTTTCGCCACGTGTCTGTCCCTGATCAATCCTAGATCCAACATTCACTATTTCTTATCCTTTTCTATTATCACTATGTTGTTGATGATGCTAATCTTTGCCATTGATGTTCTTTCCATCAATGAAAAGCATACGTTGCCTGTTCAATATTTGCCAACAGGACTGATCCAATAACTTACTTCTGCAATGGAATTAGCTTTGCTTCTAGTTTCATTTCATACTTGATGGTATCCGTCGTTTGCTTCCTACTAAATAGAAAGAAAAGTGAGTGAGGATCCCTTAGAGAGAGACTTGTTTATCATCTATTTCATTTTCGGGTCAACCATATAACTTACCTCCTTTGTCATCTCATTTTATGATCATATTGTTGTACTCTATGTCAACAACACTATGTTTTGGATGGGATCGAGGTTATAACTAAAATATTGAAAGGGGTAGCGTAAAGAATAAGAATGGTTCCAAATTCTCATATAGATAGTGTATGATGTGTTATTTACTTCATAACACACAATAAAAATCTAGGATCTCCATGTGCAATTTGTATATTGATCAGAGGGAACTATCAACTTCCACATAGTCTTTTTGCATTGTGTTTTATAAACTTCCAAATGCCCATATCTAGATAGGATATTATGTATTATTTACCTCATGACAAGCAATACACATAGTGTCTCTCCATGTGGAATTTGTATGTTGAACAAAGGGAACAATCAGCCTCCACATGGTCTTTTGGCATGATCTTCCTGTTTTCTAAGGAATATATCCTGGCACTTGAGGGAGACATGGTTACATTATAAGCATTCTATCCATGTGTTTTTCATATATGCATGCAAATTGGAGATGTGGTGGCATCGTAAGCATGGTGCCCATGCATCCTATATGTGTCGAGAGCTCTTGTGAATTCATTCACAATACCTAAAATATTCCAAACAGATCTATCCACCCGATCATGTGATCTAACCAACATATAATTGTTACTACATATATTCAAATACATTCGACGACTTCATCGTAGTTGTTCAAACCATTAAGTGACAAGAAATTAACTTCACTAGAAAGAAAGACAAGGGCATGTGCAAAAGTAAAGGTATACATTTCTCCTAACAACCATGTTTCTCATGGTTGCTTTCAAACTGAACCCCAACTATAAAATATTAAGATTAAGTCATCTAGAACTATAGGAAATAAACAACTATTATGAATAACACTTGCTTGAAGGAAAACACTCTATTATAGGAAGTACTTGAACAAGTCGTTCTTGCTTCAACATTTGCACCAAAGAAAAGAAAGGATTATTTTTCTATCATTCTAGCAATTGAAATAAATACTTGAAAATGTTATGTTTTCAATTTGTTTCTTAGAGATTCAAGACTTGGATTTGTCAGGACTTTCCCAACCAAGCTTATTCATTGTCAAGTTGAAAACAGTAGAGCAGTGTCCAAGCCAAAGACAAACTATGGAGTAGTAGTTTTTGTAGTAATAGTCTCTTCCTTCATGAATTAAGAGGGTGAACATATGTTTAATATCCCCCCTTTTTAGGAAATTTGTGCCACTAAGTCTCAAGTGTGAGGTAGAGGCATAGACATATAGTAGTGTTAAGCACAAAAAAATGAGGGTTTCATTTTTTTTTCAAAATTTTCCTTTAAAATATTTGGTTTTTTTTTGGGAAAGTTTTAATGGGATTCATGTGATGAAGAATAGGTATAGATTTGACGCAAAACCCCTATACCCTCGGGTCAAGGTCCGCGTAGGATCACTCTAAATCTTCCCTTTGATTCTCTATTAAATCTTTGATTCCTCCTCGAGGAATCCCACACCCATACGATGGCGTTTTCCACAGGTCCTTATGAATTGAACCTGTGTAAACAAACACTAGGCACCAACTCAAATCTCCTGACCAACAAGATAGTCTCACCTCTCACTACTTCGGAACTTCGGATCTCGCGACTTCATGACTTCTGTCTCTGAGTTTCTGGCCCTTCAACTGCTGAAACCCCAAAATGTCGATTCGTCGAAATCCCTATCGCTTCTTTCTCCACAGTCGTATCACGTTTCGCAATTTTGGGAATCTCGGAACAAATACCCCAACCTCCTATCCTCCAAAGTGTTGAAATGTCGAATCTTGACTCGTTATCAAATGTTGGCCCCACAACAGAACTTTTCTCCTTTTTAGAATTTCACACTTCGCGATTTCGTGAATTCTGATGCTAGGCTCTCGACTTCCTAATCTCCGAAAGCCCGAAATGGTCAATGGAGTTGACTCCACCTGATGACGAGTATGCCACCTGTCACTTCATTGTCCTCTATTCTTGACATGAATTCTTCTACCCCTTCAAAGCTCCAAACTTCGAAATGAGAGTTCACGAGAAATCCGACGGTCCTCATTGGCTTGGATTTAATGACCCTATCTCTCTTGATCTTATACTTCGAAAAACACTCATCATAACTCCCCTTTCTCCTCTGTAAGATCCAATGACTCTCGGGACTTCGCAAATTCTCCATGGAGAATTTCGACCGTCCGTTCCTTCCTTGAAAAATCCTGTGAAATGAACAAGATATTCCTTCACCGAAACTTACCCGTCGGCAAAGCAACTTCACTTCGCCTCCCTTTGAATGCTTCAAAGGAACTGACCCTCTTGAGATTTCTTCGCAAACTCGAGTCTTCAAAGGACTTCTGCACACATTCCTTTCGACAATCTTTCAAACACTTCTAAGTATTTGAACTCTTCGACTCCGTGCACTCCCTATAACAATAGTATTTTAACCCTCTCCTTGGTTGGTGAGTTCTAAGATTTCAACCAGCTTGCGCACACCTTGCACGGCTCCTGTGCTTCACTTGCACTTTTACTAGAATGAGAACAACATTATCCCTCCTTGCAAACAATTTCACTGCACTCCTTGCAGGAACTTCCCTCACTGAGGTTGAGAAACAATTGAAACTCATTCTCTCTCTCTCTCTCGGACTTCAAACATTCAACATGAAATCATTCATTCATAGCATAAAAACAAATGCATAACAGAGAGAGTAAAAAACCATAAGCATATCATTCAACATGTATACACAGAAAGCATCATAACACCATGAGTCTGAATCAAAGCTCTCTATATTAATTCAAAACTTTTGTACATGGGTTCTTCTCTACACAGCTCTCTTCTTCTGCACTCTATGCTAATGATACAATTGATAATGTTACAATGATACAATATGAGGGTGTCTATAGTCAGTTTTCCCTCCTGCTCCTAAAACTGTCTAATCTGCATTCAAACCTTCCTACTTTCATTAATTATGCATAAATGCCTCTACCTACTACAGATGAGAGCAGATCGCTCATGATCTATTTACAATATGAAAGTACGCCCCTCCTTAACTATTACATTAATATTTTCACATTTAAACTTTCAAAATCACTTTCAACATGTTCTAAATGCATTGGCGCTTGTCCTAGTTGTCTTCCGCCTCTGCGCTCACTTGCTGCTGGCAATGCTCCTGCATCATACTCTCTTGCTTGAAAATTTTCATGGACTCCTGTTCATGAGTTATTGCACGGTCTGTCCATGCTTCTGAATCTCTACTTCATTCTCCTAGCTGGCATATTCAATTATATGTCCCTTCCATTTGACCAAATATTCAAAATACTCTTTTCTTCTGGTCCTCCTGCTGACTCTCTTATTAATTATACTTTCCATCTGTGAATTTTCAGCTACAAGAATTTGTTTGATCCACTGAACCTCTATCTGTTCATCCTATGCTCCTACTTCTTTAGCTCTGTAAGGGTACAAGTATGAGATATTGAATACTAGTGAAATTTTGATCCCATCGGGTAATTCAATCTCATATGCATTTGCCCCAAATTTCTTCACAACCTTGCATGGTCCAATCTTCTTCATTTTTAGTTTGTTATATGTTCCCCTGGGGAACCTTTCTTTCCTCAAGTGTGAAAGAATCAGATCACCAACTTCAAACTGAAGTTCTCGCCTATATTGATCTGCTCTGCGTTTGTACTCTCGACTCAAATTTTTCAATTGTTCCTTAATTCTACTGTGAAGCTCCTTCATCGCTTCCACAAAGTTCTCTGCACTAGCACTCCTGAATTCAACTTGTTTCGAATCTTTCAATTCAGAAACTTCTCTTGGCTTCATTCCATATACAATTTGGAATGGACTCTGTCCTGTGCTTCTGTTGAATGATTCATTGTAAGAAAATTCCTCTTGTGGCAGAATGTGATCCCACTGACTGTGGTGTGCAGTCACTAGGCTCCTCAGTAAATCTCCCAAGCTTTTGTTTACAACTTCTGTCTACCCATCCGTCTAAGGATGATACACTGAGCTAAATGACAAACTTGTCCCCAGCTTCTTCCATAAAGTTCTCCAGAAATGTCCCACGAACTTGGTATCCCAATCTGAAACTAGACTTCTTGGTAAGCCATGAAGTCTAACAACTTCCTTGAAAAACAGGTTCACAATGTGAGTTGCGTCGCTAGTTTTTTGGCATGGTATAAAATGTGCCATGTTTGAAATCTGTCTACCACCAAAAATATTGAATCAAATCCTCTTTGTGTCCTTGGCAGCCCCAATATAAAATCCATGCTCACTGCATCCCATGGCCTCTTAGGTATGGGTAATGGCTGGTATAACCCCGTGTTCTGTCTTTTTCCTTTCGTGTGCTAACAAATTCTACATCTGTCCACAAATGTTTTGACATACATCTTCATTCCTGGCCAAAAATATGTGCCACTCAACTTTGAGAATGTCTTATCATGACCAAAATGTCTGGCCAATCCTCCACTATGTTTCTCCTTCAGTAGATTCTCCCTCATGGAGCATTTTGGAATACATAACTGATTGCCCCTGAATAATAATCTGTCCTAGATCATATATTCGGTACATTGGCTTCTATCCCTGAGAATTGGATTCTCATATGCTTCATACGACTCTTTAAAATCTAGATCGTTTCTATACATTTCTTTAAGATTATCAAAACCCAAAGTTTTGACTCTAAATTCCTACATAAGAAAACATTTCCTTCTCAAAGCATCAACAACTTTGTTAGTAGTTCCAAAAATATGCTTAGTTACAAAAGTAAAATTCTACATGTACTCAACCCATTTTGCATGCTTCTGGTTTAACTTATCCTGTTGAGTCACGAATTGTAAAGCGTGATTATCGTTGTACAAAACAAACTCCTTAGGAACCAAATAGTGTCTCCACTTCTTCAATGCTTGTATGACCGCATAAAATTCCTTGTCATATGTGGAGTACTTAACCTTTGCCTCATTTAGTTTCTCACTGAAGTATGCGACTGGTCTATCATCTTGGCTCAAGACCACTCCAATTGCAAATCCGCTTGTGTCACACTTGACCTGGAACGTCTTGTTAAAGTCTAGCAACACCAGAATTGGTTGTTCCGTGATCTTCTTCTTTAGCAAGTTGAAATTCTTTTCTGCTTCCTTTGTCCAATGAAAAGATTTGTGTCTTTTCTTCACTGTATCCATCATCAGTGTGCTAATTCCATTGAAATTTTGAATGAATTTCTTGTAGAAACTAGCTAATCCATGAAAGCTTCGAACTTCAAACACACTCTTCGGTGATGGCCAATTCTTAATTGCATTCACTTTATCTGGGTCCATCTTCAACTCATTTGCAGAGATAACAAAACCTAAATAAATGAGTTATGTCCTAATAAATGATGTTTTCTTCATGTTTATCAACAAATTCTCTTGCTGTAATCTCCCCATCACTGTAGCCAATTGCTTCAAGTGTTCTTCTTCTGTTTTGCTGAAAATCAATATATCATCAAGATATACGATAATGAATTTCCCAATGAAATCCTTCAGGACTTCATTCATCAATCTCATGAAAGTACTGGGTGCATTTGTTAAGCCAAACGACATAACAAGCCATTCATACAACCCCTCATTCGTTTTGAATGTTGTCTTCCATTCATCACCTTATCTCATATGAATTTGATGATATCCGCTTTTCAAATCAATCTTTGAAAAGAATCTTGCCCCACTCAAGCAATCCATCAAATCATCCATCCTTGGTAATGGAAATCTGTATTTGATGGTAATCTTATTGATCGCTCTTGAGTCTGTACACATCCTCTAGCCTCCATCTTTCTTTGGGCTGAGCACTATTGGAACATCACATGGACTCAATATCTCTCTAACCAAGCCTTTGTCCATTAAATCCTGGACCTGTCTCTTGACCTCTTCATTCTCCTGTGGCATCAATATGTATGCTACTTTGTTTGGTAAACTGGCTCCAGGTATAAGATCAATGTGATGACTTATACTTTTGATCGGTGGTAACAAACAAGGTAGTTCGTCCACTACTATATCAGCGAACTCTTCCAGCAACTTCTGGATTTCCTCTGGTAAATCATCCACTCTTGTACTGGTTAAAACAATTCTAGGCTTCCTAACCACAATTAATTGTGTATCTTCCTTCTTCTTAACCTCTGTAAGAAGTTCCTTCCCACTCATGAGAAGTACAGTGTTGCTCACCTCTGGTTTCATTTCTTTATCTTTAATTGGAAGCAACATGTGAGTTCTCCCATTCTTCTCCAGGGTGTATGTGTTCATTCTCCCATCATGAACCACTTTCCTATCATATTGCCACGGTCTACCTAGCAATAGATGACAAACATCCATGGGAATGACATCACACAATATTTCATCCTTATATCCTCCTATTTTAAATTCAACTAAACATTGTTTAGTGACATTTACCTGATGTCCTTTTTGTAGCCATGAAACTCTGTATGGGCTTGGATGTTCAATAGTCTCCAGCTCCATCTTTTCTACCATCTCTGTAGAAACAAGATTGTTTGTGCTACCACTGTCCATGATGACTTTGCTTACCCTATCTTTAGTTTTGCAAGCAGTCCAAAAAAATCTATTTCTTTGGACTGGGTTCTCTGTCTCTTTCTCTGGCTTCAAGAGAACTATTCGCATCCGCAAGGATCTTCCCCCCTCATCATCTTCTGCCTCAACATTTCATCTTTGTGCTTTGAAAATGTGAGTTTCACCACCTTCTTTCTTCCTATCTGGACACTCATATGATTTATGCTCGACTTTTCCATAGGTAAATCATTTTACTTCACCTCCTCTGCCTCTTCCTCTTCCTATGGCTCGAGGAAAAGTATTTCTATTGGCATACTGACCTCTCTATGAGATTCCTCCTCTCTCAGTCTGAGGTTGAGGTTTCTTCCCCTCTTCTTTAAATTTCTGAGTACTGTCTTGGGCAATTGCCTTGCCTCTGTCTTGACTTTTGCCTTGGCCTCTTTGACCTCGCTTTCGGCTTAGCTTCTCTTCAGCTTTCAGAGCCATCTGATAAGCATCTTCCACAGTTCGGATGGTCATCATGCTCATCTCATATTGAATGTCATATTGCAGACCATTCATGTACCTTGCAACCTTTTCATCATCGCTTTCCCGATGACCTGCTCTGATGTTTAGCTTATAGAACTCTTCAGTGTACTCCTTCACTGACATCAACTTCTGTCTCAAATTATACATTCTCCAAAATAGAGTGATTTGATAATCCTTGGGTATGAATTTTTTTTTCATCTTTGCAACCATTCTATCCCAACTCTTAATTTTTTTCTTGCCTTTGTAGTGTCTGTCAACCTGCAGTTCATCCCACCACAAGGATGCATGTCCTTTAAGTCTTATGACAACATGTTTTCCCTTCTTGTCTCATGTTTTACCTTCTTGTCTTCCTCGACATCCTCATAGTCAAAATACTTATCCAGAGTTCTAATCCAGTCTAGAAGCTCTTCAACATCCAGGTTTCCTTCATATACTGGAATGTCCATTTTTTCTCTGGCACCTATCCTTGAAATAGCCCTAAATAGGAGTTCATCTACAACATCTTCGACTGCAACTTCTCCTTCATGTCCAGCTTCATTTTCACTCTCAACCTTGCTGATATATCCAATGTCAACTGTGCACCTATGTGGTGTCTCCATGGCATCAAGCCTGGCACATAGTTCACACATTTCTCTTTCCACTGCTAGATCAGGCATTGTCATTGGCTTGTCTCTTCTTCTTGGCGGCATGGATGTAAATTTTTTCTCTTCTCTGGTACAGAAAACAAAGACTTTCTCTGTGCTTCTGATACCACAACTGATGTGTACCAGAGTACTCTTCTTCCCTCTTACTTTATCTGCTTGAAATATACAAACAGAGTCAAGCTCTGATACCACAACTGATGTAGACCCCCGTACCCTCGGGTCGAGGTCCACGCAAGATCTCTCTAAATCTACCCTTTGAGTCTCTATTGACTCTTTGATTCCTCCTTGGGGAATCCCACACCCATACGATGGTTCTTTCCACAGGTCCTTATGAATTGATCCCACGTTAACAAACACTAGGCACCAACTCAAATCTCTTGACCAATAATATAGTCTCACCTCTCGCTAATTCAAAACTTTGGATCTCATGACTTCACGACTTCTTTCTCCGAGTTTCCGGCCCTTCAACTACCGAAACCCCAAAATGTCGATTCGCCGAAATCCTTATCGCTTCTTTCTCCACATCCATATCGTGTTTCACGATTTCGGGAATCTCGGAACAAAGACCCTGACCTCCTGTCCTCCGAAGTGCTGAAATGTCGAATCCCAACTCGTTATCAAATGCTGGCCCCACAACAAAACTTTTCACCTTTTCGGAATTTCGCACTTCACGATATCGCGAATTCTAATGCTAGGCTCTCAACTTCCTAATCTCTGAAACCCCGAAATGGTCAACAGAGTTGACTCCACCTGATGACAAGTATGCCACCTATCACTTCGTTGTCCTCTATCCTTGACATGAATTATTCTACCCCTTCAAAGCTCTGAACTCTGAAATGAGAGTTCACGAGAGATCTGACGGCCCTCGTTGGCTTGGATCTAATGACCCTATATCTCCTAAGCTTATACTTCAAAAAACACTCATCGTAACTCCCCTTTCTCCTCTGTAAGATCCAACGGCTCTCGGGACTTTGCGAATTCTCCACGGAGAATTTTGACCATCCGTTCCTTCCTTGACAACTCCTGTGAAATGAAAAAGATATTCCTTCACCGGAACTTACCTGTCTGCAAAGAAACTTCACTTTGCCTCCCTTTGAATGCTTCAAAGGCACTGACCCTCCTGATATTTCTTCGCAAAATCAAGTCTTCAAAGGACTTCTGCATGCACTCCTTGCAGCACTCTTTCAAACACTTCTAAGTATTTGAACTCTTAGACTCTATGCACTCCCTGCAACAGTAGTCTTTCAACCGTCTCCTTGGTTGGTGAGTTCTAAGATTTCAAACAGACTGCGCACACCTTGCACAACTTCTGTGCTTCACTTGCACTTCTACTAGAATGAGAACAATGTTATCCCTCCTGAGCTTTCTGAGATGAAACTCTAAACCTTTGTCAACGCAATCCTTGCGGACGATTTCACTGCACTCCTTGCAGGAACTTCTCTCACTCAGGTTGAGAAACAATTGAAACTCATTCTCTCTCTCTCTCAGACTTCAAACATTCAACATGAAATCATGCATTCATAGCATAACAACAAATGCATAATAGAGAGAGTAAACAACCATAAGTATATCATTCAACATGTATGCACAAAAAGCATCATAACACAATGAGTTTGAATCAAAGCTCTCTATATTAATTTAGAACTTCTATACATGGGTTCTTCTCTACACATCTCTCTTCTTCTGCGCTCTATGCTAATGATAAAATTGATAATGTTACAATGATACAAGATGAGGGTGTCTATAGTTGGTTTTCCCTCCTGCTCCTAAAACTGTCTAATCTGCATTTAAACCTTCCCACTTTTATTAATTATGCATAAATGCCTCTACCTACTACAGATGAGAGCAGATCGCTCATGATCTGTTTACAATATGCAAGTACGCCCCTCCTTAACTATTACATTAATATTTGCGCATTTAAACTTTCAAAAGCACTTTCAACATGTGCAAAATGTGTTGGCACTTTTCCCAGCTGTCTTCTGCCTCTGCGCTCACTTGCTGTTGGCGATGCTCCTGCATCAAGATTCATATCTTCCAAGAGAGCCCTTGATTACCCTTACCTTCTTGTGGCATAGAACATTAAAATTAAATAAAAATAAACTATGGAAAATTTCATCACTGAAGTGTAAAAATTTCATCAAGCAATTTGCCTACACATTTCAACACTTTGTTGGCTATGTTATTGTGGTTCTGCCAATCTAGGTTTGTTCTATTTGCTCAGCTTTTCATTACAAGAATTTTTTTTATGGATACTAGATTTGAAATATGCAAAGGTATATCACTCACTATTTTTTTCACTATATCAAGCAAAACATTAAGACATAGTCTTATAGCTAAATATAAGAGAAGCTTATATGGAAAACTATAGGCAATTGTCCACCTATAAAAATAATAGGTAACTAGAGACCATTAAAGTGTGTGTGTGTGTGGAGAGAGAGATCTATGTTCAATGACTATTTGTGTTTGTCCTAAAAGTGATTAATATTTTTACATTCTTTGGAACAAAATAATGAGTTCAACATAAGGATATGAAATTTAGATTTAGCTTATCAAGACAAAGGTAGAATGTCACTTAGCCCTTAACATATCCAAATAACAATTTCAATCATATGGTAAAGTTTTCACCTTGTTGAAATATGAAATCCAACATGTTTCTCATCCGAAGAAAGTGTGGTTAGGCCTAACCATACTGTATTCTCTAGTTCACAAAGATGAAATCGTCTTTAATGGCTCATGAGCATCAACTCCTTGTTGTTCTCTCAACCTTTGTGTGCCTAGGTTCTCATTTTTCTTGACAATCATAATTTTGATCAATGTACAATTTATAGATGGACAACGAATATAACTTTAGGCACTAATAACCCTAGATTTGATGCATCTACTAGAACTTTCAAAAGGGATGCAGAATGAGGTCATGGTAGGTGAAGGAAGTAGTGGCAGGTACAACAAAGGTGATGCATAAGGTAAATTAATGTGAAATTTTTCATAGCATTAGATGTGTTAGTATTTTGTATTTAATTTCCTATATGGTCATAGAAGGTAGTGATATACTTCCATATCCCTTAGTCATTTCTACTTGTTTCAAATTTTAACTTACTTATTTCCATATGGCAGGTAGATTAATGCTAAAATAAAGAGTAGCATTACTTGGCTTAACAATAAATTTAATTTTTTAATGTCTAACCTGAAATCAAACATTTCACAAAAACTTTAACTAAACATTTATGATGCCTTGTTATGGGACCAAATAACATGAAAACATTTTGAATTGGTGGACATAAAGCATTCAAATGAACACATAAGTTTAAACATACTAAAAACTGAAATGTTTAAAACAAAAATTGCTTTTATTGATTGACATGGCCCAAACTAATGTTAAGTTCAAAGAAAAAACAACAAGTCGATTACTATAGTCCCTGCTTTCCTTCAACAAGGACAAAAAAGGGACCTTAGATTGAATACGTTTTCAAAGGCATTGTCTAATTGTTCTACGAAATGGATTTTTTCGCCGGAATCCGATGATTAAAATTTGCACGAAATCACTATTTTTTGTTGTTCAAAATTCACTTCTGAATGCAGAAATGGATTCAACATGCTGAAAAACCTTGGGGCGCTTGAACTATATAGAAATAATCATTCAAATCTGCATATCTAACAATTTCGCACCGGATTTCAGGCAAATGTCTCAAGAAAAAAAATCGATATTTTGTAGAATGTTTAGATTACAACCATTTTCAAATCCAACCACTTCCCACCATTGATGACATGTCCACAAAAATTATTAATACCAAACGTAGGTTTTAGACTCAATTGCTTTGGTATATGGTTTGGCACTATAACTCCCTCATCAAAACTAGTTTCAATGGTGATCTCCATCTTTATGGCCCCCATAATGTTGGAAATACAAGAACAACTGAGAGGGGGGGTGAATCAGTTGTTCATAATCTTAAACAATTTCATGCCTTTTAAAATTGTTAATATTTCTTCATGTGTCATCAACCAATCATACAGCATATGGACAGTACGAGTAAAGATCATCAGTCACACATAAAATACACACAGAGACAGATTTTCACGAGGAAACCCATAAAGGGAGAAAACCTCTTCTTCTTCGAAATGATAGGCAGTCTTTTTCTGTTCTGTACATCATTTACAATTGAGCACCAAATCAATGTGAGGCTGCTACCTCTGTTTTACAAGCTGCAACTTGTTTGAGAGCTCCAACTCTCTGGTTTCTCTAGCACCCACTAGAAGGAAGCACCAACTCCCTGGTTTCTCTAGCACCAACTAGAAGGAAGCACCAACTCCCTGGTTTCTCTAGCACCAACTAGAAGGAAGCACCAACTCCCTGAGTGTTTCCAGCACCAACTGGATGGAAGCACCAACTTCCAATCATACAGGCACCAATCTGTAATCAGAGAACAAGAGTTCTCCCTTCCACCACCCTGCCACCCTGGTTTCTCTGGCTGCAACCAGATGGAAGCTACAACTCCCTGTGTTCAAGAACCCACTTGAACCTCTGAGGACAACAGTCCTCCCGAGCACCTCCCAACCTCCCTCTTTT
>JASDQU010185433.1:2327-13109 GCA_032191745.1 Picea mariana | reverse complement strand
ATGGTATGAGTTTTGATATATTTGTAGGTAATATTATTCTATATGGATAGTACATGTCATTCCATTTATGTTGGTATATGGAACTTCACATAACTCCTCACGGTTTGAGAGTTATGGCCTTACGAAGTTGGAGGACCCTCATATGTCATCTAGAAGCCCCAAAAGGTCAAAGTAGTCAAAGTGGTTTAAAAGATTTTAGAAGTTAAATAATAAAGTGAAGTGATGAGTGTACTATAATTAAAATTTAATACAAAATAAATTATTTAAATAATAAATTTAATGGAGAAATTAGAAGTGAGTTAAGCCTAAAATAAGGAAATTGGGCAAAGTGACCTAGAAGATGTTGTTAAGGAAGCTACTTGGAGAGTATAAATAAGAGGTAAGGCTCTCTCATTTTAGATCACACTTGAGAATATTGAATATATATATAGGTGTCTTAGGTAACCAAAGGATATATAAGCCTAATTTTAGAGGGAAGGTGCAGAAAAGAAGGTCAGAATTCAAGGGAGTATAAATTCTTTTGATGATGCTTTCTAAGGTATGTTATTTACAGGTCATCTCACCATTTTCGCAATAAATTTGTTTATATAATCATTCAGACCATGAAATTTATATTCCATTGAGGAAACATATCCAAGTATATGTGGTAAAACTTTCATCTTGTGGCTCTTTGTAGTTTTGAATTTACACTCCGTGGAAAATAGGGTTTGTGGCTAGTCCTGAAACTAGTCTAAAACAGGTGTTTCGGGTAAAAACGTCATAACTTCTTCAAAACAGATCTAAATTTAGTAAGACCAAATGTGTTGGTTAGAGTAAATTTTTTAGTATTCCTTTTAACAGTTTTAGATTGATTCAACAAATATTCTGTGTGGGGAACACTATACAAGGTCGCTCTCCAGAATAAGCTAGAATTCAACAAGGTATTCCATTTTTTCTATAACTCCTTTTATGAGAGGTTCCAAGTAGTGAAACCTATAGGAATTTCATAAAACACATTGAATAACATCGTGTATCATTTTCATATCTTTATTCATTACAGGTACAAAGTTATGATTATTTCAAGTTAGGGTTATTGACTAATCCAAAACTAGTCATGTGAGACTAAAGAAAAGTTTGATGAAAATGATAGTCTCTTGTTGTTAAAGTTAAGGAAGGTTTGCAAGTATGTGATCATATACACCAGGTCTATTACAGAGTTACAAATTATATTTTGATTATGTAATTGATGAGGGATTTTGGTTAAGGTACAAGTTGGGTACATGGTTGAGACAAGTAGTTGATGAGTTGGCACATACATTAGGTGTATAGTTGATGATGTTGGTACATATTGATGAGTCATAGTTGATGAGTAGTTGACACATTATTGGTACATACTTTGTGTTAGCACTGAAAGTCACACTTTGACTGCTAAAGTGTAAGCTCAACACCCATCAGAATGTAAAAGATAACTTTGGTTTTGAATAGGTGGATCAACAATATGGATAAAGAAAGAGAGAGGGCAGAAAAATGCATATCAGTAGGCTACACCAATGGGCAATGGAGTCACAAAACATCCCACTCATATAAGGAAAAAAATTTGCTTAACAGATGTTACACGTCAAAATTGCTCCATTGGATAAGTGTCGCATTGTCCCTCTCAATTGTCATAAGTGTCGCATCGACTTTCGCAAGTGTCGCAAGCTGGTCCCAGGTGTCGCAAAGGATGTTCAGACATGCTGCCATGTCAACAACACTAAGGAAGCACTTATAACATCTCACATGATTGATTTGAAGGAGGAGAACTGGTTTACTGAAGTCAAGTAACTCTTGCCACCTGAAAGCACCTCAAAAACTGAGTTTTTGGAGAGGAGCGCTCCCCCTTACACTGTCTCGGAGCACCGATGCTCCCACTGTCAGGGAGCATTATAAATCTCCCCTGGCCCTTTTAAGGGAGTGCTATAGATTTTGAGAGCATTGGCGCCCCCTAAAGCCTACTAGGGAGCGCTGCAACGCTCTGATGGCCCTTTTGAGGGAGCGCTACCTATTCTGGGTGGTTGTTAAGCTATTGAGATGAATGGGGGAAGCATATTTTCATTCTTGGAAGGCAGTTGGATTTGAATCCCTAGTCCATCCATGATCCTAGGGCAGATCCTCAAATGAAGGAGGAAAATCCTCACCTTCCCCAAGGATATCTCAAGATTGTTGAGCCTCTCCAAGGCTATATAAGCAAGCTTTCTAATGGTGAAAAGGGTGGATGGGAAATATAGAATTACACCAAACTTATGATCTCATAAGTGGTGTTGGAACAGAGCTTATTGGGGAAAGAATTATCAGTATAGAACTTATGATCTCATAAGGAACATACAGTCCATCAAGGAGAGTAATCAGTGAAGCTGCTGTGATCCAGATTGTGGAACTCTCAGCCAAGGTTTGGACGAAGAGGACTTGACGAAGTTGTCGCATTCGCATCTACGATTGTAAGTACTGTTGTCATTATTCTCATTAATATGACACGCTTGGCCTGTTTCTTTCTAGTTTGTGTCTAATGTCACATGAACTTGTCACTAACTGATAGATCTATTATCAAGCTAACATCAATAGAGTAGGAAGTAGTCGTATCTTGCTTTGTCCACGGAACTCAGTGAGGAGCAAAGGATTGGAGCGCAACTCAGAGCGTGTAGGGACAAACATCGATAACAGGTACTTCTATCATCCTTCCTTCTCATGTGTTGGTTTAGATAGATTTGAAAGAAATTCAGTGTCTATGATAAGCACTTTTCTGTCTAGAGTTAGGGTCAAGCTCTAGAGGTCATCTACTTGTCCGCAGGCAGATTTTCCTACAACAACAGAAAACAAGATTATATGTTGATAGGTGGAAGAAATGAAGAAGGAAAACATAATATAGAATGTTCAGTAAATAGAGATCCTCTCAATTCAATGAATCAACAAATACTTGAATATAAACAATGAATGATGGGCAAAATACAGCAGATCCTCTGCTGCTTAGGGATCCATAAATAATTGACATCCTTTGATCCTCAAATATGAAATATATTCAAATAAGAAGCAATATAAAAGAAGAGTTACAATCTGAAATCATAGCTCTCATGAGTCTCCAATAGAAGTAATGCTTACAATCCTAAAATTCCCACAGGCTTACAAATGAACACACATAGAAAACTGCCTATTCCTACTCTCTCTAGCCTCCCTTGGATCATCTCTCTCTTCTCCAAGAGATATCTCCTTCATTAAATAGAAAATAACATCCAAATAACCTTAGGAGGTTTAATCCCATCTCCTCCATTGGATTTTGAGCCTAGGAGATAGGTGGCAACAATCAAAGAGACAAAAATCCAACAAACAACTGATTTTCAAGAATTTGTTGGAAGTCATTAATGAAATGTCTCCACCTCATTGCATGAGGACTTTGTTGGAGCTAAATCTTATGTACAAGTGTCACTTGACATCTAAATTATCCTTGAGAAGTCTTTCAAACTCTCCTTGACATGTGGCAACCTCCCAACAAGGCGAATATCAAAACCGTGATCGCTACAGGAAATTAGTACGCATCGCCACTATGCAGAGTACATAGAGCCTACTTCTATATCCAATATATCTCAAGAAAAAACACATTTTGAAAAACTAAGAGAGGTTTTTGTTATTTGGAATGTTTTGAACAAAAACCTCCTCCAGTTTTCAAAAATACATCCTCAATTGCTCATAAACCAAATTTTAAATTAGTGACTCAAAACTAATAGAATAACTCTGCACAATTTAGCCTCTACCAGAATATTACGCAGCACTTGTAGGTAGTGCCCAGCTCTATTTCTGCATGCAATTTGGTAGCATAAATCCATGGGTTCTTTGATGCTTGAACTTTGATATTGGGAATAACTCAATATAATTTCAATTTTCCCCAAAACAAATAAAAATCCCATAACAATTGTATTCATTTGCCAAAATGAATAATGAAATGCAGATTATGTTCTCTGTGAAATATTAGGTAGTGCCTGTAGGTAGTGCCACTTATGCAACGTTGAGGCATAAACCAATCTTTTGCTAACATAGGCTCCATAGGGAATAGATTCCTCCCTATGAGGCTCTAAGAACTCTTGTAGTTTCAGTGCCTTATCCTTTGGGCTTGTGGCATCATGCTCTTCAACCTTCAATCTCTACAATCTTCTTTGATCTGTGACCTTCAGCTGAAACTAAATGAAAATGAAAACTAAAACTGACAAAATGATGAAAATGATGCTTGTCCARCAAGCTTATTGCACACACCTACTCTGATTATTGGGAAAATGAAGCTTTCAAGTTACATGAAACAACCAATGAAGCCATTTCATCATTTTTTTAACTGTTTTAAGCTTTGAAATGTGCTTCCTTAAGCACCAKAGATAATTCTTACTTGAAGGCACGTCAAAGAAACCTCTGGCAATACACTTTCCRTTGAAGAAATCAATGAKCCTAGGCCCACTTTCTTCTTGCAGACAAGTTGCAAATGGATCCTRAAAAACATCATCAATACTTGCCCCTGCAACATTTCTCTGTGTAAAAAGGAAAAGTATTGTATTAGGTCCTTCCTCCACTKTTCTTGGTTGTTGTATGGCTTGTTGATTTTCTGATTCATCCTCAATGCATATGGCCTTGGTCCACTCTTGGTCATGAGGTGTATTAGGAAAAAGGCTAAGTGATGCTTGTCTTTGTTTAATTTCAACCTTTCTCATCTGATCACATGGCAATTGATCTTGGCTGCTTGATGAAACTGAGCATGTGTCTTCAAGAGGAATAGGTGGTTGATAGGGCAGTTCATCACAATTATAAGTGCTTGGGAAACTAAATTCTTCCATATTATCTTCTGATTGTGAGGGATATTCATCATAGCTTGGCTTGTGGTCCCAATTTCTCAGTTTTTCACCTTCTAAACTTAGATTATCATCTTTTTCTTCTTTTTCAGCAACAAAAATATAACATGAGGGTTGAATCAAGATATTGTTGCTTTGATGGAAAGGGTACTTCTCTGATATAAGGTCTTTAACAGACTGCTCATGGAAATCATCTTCATAATCATCATACAAAGGTGAATCAATGACCATTTGACTATTAATGGCTGAGGGGATTAGTGCAATAGCTGGGACAGCTAGTTGTTCAAGGAAAACATCCTCATAGTCATCAAAACTTGCAAATCATGGCATATTGGTTCATTAACAATATGAGGGACCGGTAATCTATGAATTTGGTTATGACAAGCTGCAACACTATGCTCATGATGAAATAAATCTGAATCTAAGATGACCTCTTGACTTAAAGAATCAAGAAAAGGAGGAGATAAGGAAATGATGGAATGTCCATATTGATCTTTCTCTTGGGGACCTAGATTTTGACTTGAATGATGCATTTGTTCTTCAAATTTAGGAAAAGCATTATGAAACTCATCATCTAAGTCCTACTCCCTATAATCATCCCCTTCACCATCACTACTAGAGGAATCACTTGTTGAATCTTGAATATATGATGCATACCCCTCACAACAATTCTCAAAAAGTCTTTCAGCTGGATAAATTATCTTGCAATGAGAACAAAAAACATCATGAAAGTCCTTCAAAGAGGAAATACTAGAAGAAGGGAGTGTTCTATACCATTGCCTCGCATCACCTTCCAATGAATACATGAACATTTTCATCAATATATCTTCATGATGGATGTCAAGCTGCTGCATCAAAGCATGAAATTCATGAACATGCTTCAAAGGGTTTTCATCATCACCTTCATAAAATCTGGGCAGAAGATCTTTCCATTCATCAATTTGAGGCACAAGATGTGGATAACCATCTATGGATGAGAAATTGAGTGGGGCAAACCTCCTAGCTAGGATAACCTTCATATCCATTTGATTTTTCTCATCTCCAATGGAGTCACCAACATATTCTGAACAATGGAGTCGCCATAGTGAATGTGAAATCTTGAAGGTGTCCAACTTCAGTCACCATCTAAAGCTGGAGTTGTGCAATGTCATTCTTCCCAGGGAGATTTTCAATCTACTCAAATCCGTCCCCGGCAACAGCGCCAAAAATGTTAGCACTGAAAGTCACACTTTGACTGCTAAAGTGTAAGCTCAACACCCATCAAAATGTAAAAGATAACTTTGGTTTTGAATAGGTGGATCAACAATATGGATAAAGAAAGAGAGAGGGTAGAAAAATGCATATCAATAGGCTACACCAATGGGCAATGGAGTCACAAAACATCCCACTCATCTAAGGCACAAAAGTTGCTTAATAGAAAACAATATTATATGCTGATAAGTGGAAGCAATGAAGAAGGAAAACATAATACAGAATGTTCAGTAAATAGATATCCTCTCAATTCAATGAATCAATAAATACTTGAATATAATGATTGATGGGAAAAATACAGCAAATCCTCTGCTGCTTAGGGATCCATAAATCATTGACAACCTTTGATCCTCAAATATGCAATATATTCAACTAAGAAGAAATATAAAATAAGAGTTACAATCTGAAATCAAAGCTCTCATGAGTCTCCAATAGAAGTAATGCTTACAATCCTTAAATGCGCACAAGCTTACAAATGAACACACACAGAAAACTGCCTATTCCTACTCTCTCTAGCATCTCTTGGCTCATCCCTCTATTCTCCAAGAGATCTCTCCTTTCTTAAATAGAAAATAGCATCCAGATAACCTTAGGAGATCGAATCCCATCTCCTCCATTGGATTCTGAGCCTAGGAGATAGGTGGCAACAATCAAAGAGACACAAATCCAACAAACTGTTGATTTTTAGGAATTTGTTGGAAGTCATTAATGAAATGTCTCCACCTCATTGCATGAGGCCTTTTCTAGAGCTAAATATTAGGTGCAAGTGTCCCTTGATATCTAAATGATCCTTGAGAATTCATTCGAACTCTCCTTGACATGTGTCAACCTCCTAACAAGGCGAATATCAAAACCGTGACCGCTACAGGAAATTAGTACGCAGTGCCACTGTGCAGAGTACACAATGCCTACTTCTATATCCAATATCTATAAAAAACAAAAAAACATTTTTAAAACCTGAGAGAGGTTTTTGTTATTTAGAATGTTATGAACAAAAACCTCCTCCGGTTTTCAAAAATACATCCTCAACTGCTCATAACCCAAATTTTAAATTAGTGACTCAAAACTGGCAGAATAACTCTACACAATTTAGCCTCTGCCAGAATATTATGCAGTGCCTGTAGGTAGCAACCAACTATGTTTCTGCATGTAATGAGGTAGCATAAATCCATGGTTTCTTTGATGCTTGAACTTGAATATTGTGAATAACTCAATATAATTTTAATTTTCCCCAAAACAAATAAAAATCCCATAACAATTGTATTCATTTGCCAAAATGAATAATGAAATGAAGATTTTGTTCTCTATGAAATATTAGGTAGCACCTGTAGGTAGTGCCACTTATGAAACGTTGAGGCATAAACCATATTGTGCTAACACTTGGTACATGGTTGGATGCACTTATTTATGGTACAGGTTGATTACAGGTTGTTTGGTACAAGTTGGTGCATGGTTTATGCACTTGTTTATGGTACATGTTGATTACAATTTGAGGTACAGGTTGATGCATGGTTGATGCATGGTTCAGATTTATTGGTACAGGTTGATGCATGGTTCAAGTTTATTGGTACAGGTTTACAATGGTATATATCACAGTGATAGTGTGGCAGTGGTTCCATCATTCTACTTCTACTTCAAGGTGGTTGTACGGGGCAAGGACAAGTGGTTGTAGCCACCTTCCAGTTGTAGCCGGAGAACATAGGGGGTTGTAGCCTCCTTCTGGTTGTAGCCAGAGAATTGGGGAGTTGGATCTTCCCTCATGTTGTAGCCTAAGAAACGAGGGGGTTTAAGCCTCCTTCCATTTGCAACTGGAAAACAAAGGAATTTGGTTCTTCCAATGAATATAATTCTTCAAGACATATAAGAAAAAACATTTTTTGGTTTTCTCCAGCTTTGGGTTTCCACGTAAAATACTAGTGTACTATGTATGTATATGATTTTTCATCTGTTAATTTCTCATTATTGGATGATAATTATACATTGATATATAACTTGGATTATTTGGTTAAGAAGGGATTATTGATTGCTCTATTATTGATTCACACCCCCCCCCCTCCTCAGTAATCCAACAATTGGTATCAGAGTAGGTTCCTTCAGAAATCAGTTTAACCACTAAAAGGTAGATCATGGAGAGAAACAACTTGTATAAAAATGGAATACCATAGTTTGATGGAAAGAAGTATGCTTTTTTTAGCATAAGGATGAAGACATATATATAGGCACGGAGATTTGAAATTTGGAAATCAATTGTAGATGGATACACAACACCAACAGTTCCACCAACAAATGAAAAAACAAGGAAAATCAGTCAAAATAATTCCAAAGCCACAAATGCACTTTTGAATGGTCTCATTGAAACAATATTCACCAAAGTTTCACATTGTAAATCCACTAAAGAGATTTGGGACAAACTTCGAAATATTTATGAAGAAGATTCAAAAGTCAAAGTAGCAAAGCTTCAAACTTACAGAGGTTAGTTCGAACAACTAAAGATGAAGGAAGATGAGAATATTGTAGCCTACTTCTTACGATTTGATGAAACGGTGAATGCAATCATAGGATTGGGAGAAGAAATCAAATAATCTGTAATTGTTCAAAAGGTACTAATATATCTTCCTATGAGATTTGACCCTAATATATCAGCACTAGAAGAAAGATCAGATCTAAAATCAATAAGCATAGATGAAATGCATGGAATCTTTACAGCATATGAAATGAGCATTGAACAAGAAAATCCAGATGTAAAAGAAGCATCCTACAAAGAATCCAAAAGATCAAAGCAAAAGGAAAAGCAACAAGAAGAACATAGCAGCAAAAGTGATGTCTCGGAAGATGATGAAGAAGTGGCCAGCTTCATCAAAAGATTGAGAAAGGGAACCAACGGTAGGTATAGAGGTAAGCTTCCTTTAATTTGTTTTAATTGTGATGGTATTGGTCATTTTACTAACAAATTTCCTCATAAGAAAAAGCGAAATGATGAAGGTTACTCAAAAGGCAAAAGAACTACAAAGAAAGTTTTCAAGAAAATATTATGCACCAAAGAAGACATCTCATCATCAGATGAAGATGAAGTCAGTGACAGTGAGACAGGAAGAGTTCCATTCATGGAAGTAGAAGAATCTGATAAAGAAGAATCTGAAGAAGAATATGAAGAATCTGAAGAAGAATATGGAGAAGTTGAAGAAGAAATTGAAGAGGAAGAAGTTGACTACCGAGAAGAATTGATGTGTTCCATAGAAGTTATCAGAAGAGAAAAGAAGAAAAACAAGAAACTACAAGCAAAACTAGACAAGAAAGAATATACTCAAGAACTAGAACAAATGATCACAAATTTGAAGGTTCAAATAGAAGAAGATAAAATAATTGAAGAATCACTCAAAGAACAACAAGAAGAAAAAGACAGGAACATTGGAAATTTCGAAGCAGATAATGCCACATTAAGAAAGGATATTCAAAAGAAAAATATCCAGAATAGCTCAAAAGTTTTGGATGACATTATCAACAGTCAAAAATATCATCTTGACAAGTCCGGACTTGGATATAATCAGAAAGAAAAGGGATCAAGCTCCAAAACAATAGAGAAAGAAACATATCCAAAAAAATATGCAGAAACAAACAAAGGGGATAGGAAGATATGCAAGGAAGATTACAGGGACACTCCTCCACCGAGAAGATTCAGATTTTAGAATCAACAACAGACAGATAGTTCTGAACAAGAAGAAGGATTCATAAGAGCAACTCCTTTCAGAAGATATTCAACTCCCAGGTATCAATCTATATTTTTTGGTTTATGTTATGCATGTAATAATTTTGGACATAAAGATGTGAATTGCATAGCTAACAACAGGAACATAAACAACTTTGAAATTTATACACAAAAGGGTTATCCAAGAAGGCCTAGTGAAACACACTGAAGAAGTTACAACAAGTTTGAATCTTTGAGCACTGAAGTGGAATGTTACAAATGTAACAACTTTGGACACATGGCCAAACATTGCAGAATGGCAGTCCCTCCTAGAGAACTGCAACAGAATAACAACAGTCACAGACGCGAACCTCAGAAAAGGACATGGATAAGAAAGCAGAATCAATATAGCAATGAAGAATGCACACTCGCTCTATAAGCTAAGAAGAAGAAACGTGGTTGGTATGTTGACAGTGGCTATTAAAAACACATGACGGGTGATAGAAACAGGTTTCTTACATTAAGAAAGGAAAGATATGGATCAGTCTCCTTCGGAAATGATGATTCAGCTAAAATCATTGGAAAAGGCATAGTCAGAATTGGGAAGAAGAATACAAAGGCAGAAAATGTTCTACTAGTAGAAGATATGAAACATAATCTTCTAAGTGTGACTCAAATGTGTGACCAAGTTCATAAAGTTACTTTCGATTCACAAAAGTGTGAGATAAGAAAGAAGGTTCAGGAAAATTGATTGTTGCCACTGCAAGAACTTCAAGCAACATATATGTGTTAAGTGAAATTGGAAATGAAAAGTGTTGTCTAGGAAAGGAAGATGAAAGTTGGCTATGGAATAGAAGAATGGATTACATACATTTTGATAACCTTGTAAATTTCATTAAAAGAGAAGAAGTCATAGAAATTCCCCAGATCACGAAACCAACCAACATTTTATGAAAGCATTGTCAATAAGGAAAGAAAACAAAGACCAGGTTCAAATCAAAG
>JASDQU010185431.1:6612-18267 GCA_032191745.1 Picea mariana | reverse complement strand
GTATTTTTATAAAAACCCTGTTTCTGTCATAAATTTGTAACTGAAATGCAAAATTCCGCAATTCTGAAATTTATGTGTAATGAAAGGTGACCACTTTAAACTATGTAGTACATATACTCATGTATTAAACTATTTATGTAGCTAACAAAAAAAATCATTAAACAACATGAATATAGATTGGTAGACTAAGATACATATAGCCTGACTATGGCTCCATAATGTACATATGGAAAGGAATCAAGACATCATAATGTACATAATGCACTCCTTAGCCAATGTACCTTTGTACAATTTAGTATTTTTTGTCTAACACCTCTGTTCTCACACAACATACAATTACATTTCTTCACAACATACTAAGCAACATCCTCCCTCCCACATATGTTGTATTTACCCCTTTTGTGTCTAGGAATTTTTCATGGAATACATTTCCCTCGGAAATTCACAACTTCAGAAATCCCTAATTTTCAGGGGCTGTTAGTGACAAATCTTAACTTTTGACACTTGTCAAATCCATATCTTAGTTAATTCTAACATGTTCCCCACTCATGGAGTCATAATCAACTATTTTTAACCTAGTTGTTCCATCCATTTCCTGCATTTATTAAATTAAAATTTGTTTCTCTTACATCTGTCCATCCAGAGAGGACATTTGGCAAGTCAAACTCTTGTACAAAAATTTAAACAATAAGAGTTAAATTTCTTAAAAAAATCAAGTATGAATTTTGATAAATAGAAATTATTTAATAAAATGTTTAATGCTTAAGGATATTACATCCTTTCCCCCTTGATAATAACATTGTCATGAGTGTTAGTACTTGCTTCAAGTCACCACTTGGAACAGATTTGGATATGTTTTCATCATTTCATCTCCCACCTCCCAAGTAGCCTCCTATAGACTAAAGTGCTTCCATTTAACTTTTACCAAGGTCATTACTCTATTTTGAGGTACTGTTTCTTTTCTATCCAGAATGCATATAGGTTCTACTTAGAACTCACCTTCAAAGAACCATAACTCTAGTAGGACTTTGATGGATGATTCCATTCATCTACTCCCATTCTGATAGACTTTATGATCTGATCCCTAGCATTGATCGTTCATTGAACGATCCATCAAGACCTACTCTGGAATCCAGTTTTGCTTCAAACACCAACACTACTTCCTCTCATGCTCAAACCTCTGAGGTGAATACGGTCCAATCCATTTCATCTCAAAAACTAGGAGGTAAGAGGAAAAACAAGTGTAAATCCAAGAAAACTTCTAATGAGAAAGATATTCCTAAGACTGTTGATACTCAACTGACTAGGAATCCTAAATCTACTTGTATCATTTTTGAGGAAGAACACTACATGAAATAATTCCCTCATCGTGAGGTTGTCTTTAAATATCTGAAGGGTTCCTCCCAACCAATTTAGAAACAACATTTGGTTGTGAAAAATATTGCCCCTCCACAAGGAGGGAAAGAAGATCATTCCCACCATGGGGATGCTTCCACAAGTTCCTCTGAGGTGTACATGTTTAAGACGTTTAATGTCACGACTCGAGAAAATACATATGACACTTCTCTAGGTAATCAACCTAAAGGAAAGGTTATCGATCATCCCTCAATTTCCACTACTCCTCCTTTATAACTTAGGGGTCATGAGCAACTGTTTTAATGGTGTTAAGGAGTGGAGACACCTCAAAAAGTGAATGTGACACTTGGGAAGGTGCATACGACATTTTTGACAGTGAATGTGACACTTAATGAGGTGCATACGTCACTTGGTGACACTTTTCTAATTGTACTAACAAATATTTAGTATGTTTTACCCTTTTTAGCTTGCTTGAGTCTACCAAATATGGAGTAAGATAACTTAAACTATCTCATGGGTCAATTAAAATATATATTCTTTTGTCATGAATTTTACCTTCAATTTCCAAAATGATGTATTGATGATATGCTTGTGTGCCATCCAAAGATACATTGATTCTATGAATACCTTTTACAATATCTCCAATTGTTGAAGCTTCTTGTATGTTCTGAATAGTTTTGTTTGTAGCATATTTGTATGGACAGTTTCTCAACAAATTTGGTTCGCCACATCCCCAACGTCTCAATGCTTCTCTAGGATTATCATTTCTTTTTCTTGAATACAAAATTAACTGACTTGTTTCCTTTTACATTTGGTGAGTTTCTAAATGAGTTATGTTCTTGATGTCCATGGACAGATTATGAAATGGTGATGGCTTGAAACCCTTTTTCCTTTGATTGAGTTTGTCTTGCTTCTTTTCTTTCTATTCTTTTGGATTTTCATATCGTTTATTGTACTCTTCATAACATATTCTTTCCCTTCACAGTACTTTGTTCAAGGTTTTTATATTTTCAAAATCTATTATGTCCTTATATGACTAAGGTAAGAAACATAGAAATCTTTGAACTTTTACCTTATCTTCCTTTATATAAGACACGAACCTCGATAGTTCCAAAAAAATGGTAATCATATATTCCATTGACATCTTTCCTAACTTTAACTCATAATTCTTTAGTCTTTCTTTCATAATAACTTTCATACAAATATTGTTTCCTAAAATATTTTTTAAAATCCTCCCATCCCATTTTATTTTATTTTAGTCCTTTTGGCTAGTTTTAAGTCCTACCACCATATACTAGCTTTACCTTTCATATTATTGATAGCCATCCTCACTTTCATATTACTAGAGTAATTGTAAATATGAAATTATTTCTTTATGTCAAGTAACCAAGCTTCTGCCTCTTTACCTATTCTGGACTCTCCATCAAACATTGAAGCTTTAATGTTCTTAAACTCTGGATCTAAGTGATCCATCTATTTTCGTTTTTTCACTATAGCTACATTGTTTTCAGTCATGTGCATGCCATTAGAAGAACTTTTTTCTTTCCTAGTTCCTTTGCTTGAATCCATTGAAGAGTTTTTACTCACTTCTTCATCCACATAATTATTATTTTGGATCTTTTTTTTAGCTATACTTTGTAACAACATGCCATTTATTTGTGTTGATCTTTGTGTGCTTTCTTTAATTTCTCATTATCAACCTTGAATGTTTGTAACTCTACTATTAGATTTCTCATTGTTTCCAAAACTCATGTTTTTGAGCTACTTTCACTGAGGTGTTCCAGATTCTTATGAGGTTGTTCATTATTATTTCCTTTAGGCCTTTATTCTTCACCATTATGTGGAGACATGATTAGAAAAATTTGAAACAATCTATTTATAACAATAAACAATTTACTCCTTTGTTTTTCTCCAACCAGATATTTACTATTATGCTAATCATGATCAGGGATAAGTGTTTTAACCTAATACTTCGATACCATATGTGAGGGTGAATTCGTGAAGGTGGGTAACACTTTCGTGAGAATTGGGTCTCCAAAATTACGAAAGACATTTTTTTGGTTGAACTAACTTTTTTTTCGACCGAAAGTCCAATTTTTTCGGTCGAAAATTATTTCGACCGAACCTTTGAACGTCAAATTGAATGGTATTGTGACGACGCCCTCAATTTTTCATTTACAATTTTTTCCAGATGGATATTTTTCATCCGCTAACATCTTTTTGGATGAAATAATAATTTGTCCGAAAGAACTTTTCGGCTGAAAGATTAGTTTGGCCAAAAAATGGTTTATATATTACCTGCACATCACACTTACTATAGTTTTTGTGAGTTGCTAGTTAGTTCATACTTGTTAGTTAGTGTTATTGATTTTTTTTGTTCTTTGCTATGGGTGGACGTTTGGTGTTTGTTGTTTGTTGTTTGCTACGGGCGGGCGGTCTTCTCGACGGATGTTTGGTGTTTGGCGGTTTGGTGTTTGGTGTTTGGAGGTTTGGTGTTTGGTGTTTGTTGTTTGTTGCAGGCGGAGGTTTGATATTTGGTGTTTGGTGTTTGTTACGGACAGGCGGTGTTGTGGACAATGGAGTAGCAGGTGGGTGGACGTTGGAGCTGCGGGCGTTTGGTCTAGGCGTGTTTAGATTAGGAAATTTTTAATTAGAATTTAGAATTTTTATTTAGAATGTTGACAGGGACTTATTCGTCCCTGTCCATGTACAGTGACATGCTTAAATTTGGGCCTGTACCTATACAAGGACAGGGCCAAATATGGCCTTGTCCCTTAGCTTAGTAAAGGCATATGTTTAAATTTTAAATTTCTATTTAAAAATTAGAATTTAGAATTTATTTTTAGATTGTTGACAGGGCCTTATTCGACCATGTCGATGTACAGTGATAAGCCCAAATTCAAGCCTGTACCTGTACATGGACAGGGTCGAATATGGCTCTTTCCCTTAGCTTAGTAAAGGCATATGTTTAAATTTTAAATTTCTATTTAAAAATTAGAATTTAGAATTTAGTTTTAGATTGTTGACATTGCCTTATTCAGCCCTGTCCAAGTACAATGACAGGCCTGAATTTGGGCCTGTACCTGTACATGGACAAGGCCGAATTTAGCCCTGTCCCTTAGATTATTAAAGGCTATGTGTTACACTATGACCATTACATATTTTAGAATTTAATTATGTTTAAATTTTAAATTTTTAGGAAATTTAAATTTTTAGTTAAAAGTTAGAATTTAGAAATTTTGTTTAGAATGTTGACGAGGCCTTATTCGGCCCTGTCCATGTATAGGGATAGGCTTGAATTTGATCCTATACCTGTACACGGACAGGGCTAAATATGGGCATGTCCTTTAGCTTAGTAAAGGCTATGCGTTACACTGACTATTATAGAATATACAATTTCAGTTACGTTTAAATTTTAAATTTTTAGAAAATTTAAATTTTTAGTTAAAAATTAGAATTTAGAAATTTTGTTTAGAATTTTGACAGGGCCTTATTCGACCCTGTCCATGTACAGGGACAAAATTATCCCTGTCCATGGATAGAGACGAATATGGCCCTATCCATATATAGGGGCAGGCCCGAATTTGGGCATGTCAATGTACATGGACATGGTCATATTTAGCCATGTCCATGTAATACCTCAAGCAACAGGATAAGTAGATCTAGAACCAGTAACAAAGGCCCAGTTCCATAGTAAATCCATACAACCGCTAAACAAATAGACATAGTTGCAGAAAATAGATAGAGGCCCGAAGAGACTTTAAACTTTAGGGCAGGACACAAAATAGCTATTCTAACTATAAACAGTGATACCAAGTGCTAAGCATGACTACTACAGGGCCACCACTATCTTGAATAATGCCCAAACTGAACAAAATTAGACTCTAACAAAAAATGTAAAGAAACATCACCATAAAGGATTTAGTACATATGACAATATTTAACAGACCTGACAAAAAGCTTGAAATACAAAAATATGTCTATAGTAGTTGCTGCAATAGGAGCAAAATAAGTACAACTTTGACAAAAAATCCACTTCTCTGCTAATACTATTGCTAATTTAATTTTTTAGGAAATTTAATTTTTTAGTTAAAAATTACAATCATGGAAACAATAGGGATAAAGGAAGTGTACAAAACCATGAATCAAACCTATTGTAATCATACCAACTAACCATATAGGTTTGAACATGATGAAGTAATGAGATAATATGATATGAGACCACAACAAGCCCTGTGAACAAACTGAGTTATACTACACTCTTTGCTTAGAAGTAATTCCATCATATTTGTTCATAATGACATTGATGTTTCATTCTTATTGATTAGGGTCCTACTCCTAGTATAGGATATGAATAAGACCAATACTGGTTGTGCTCATATGTTACATGTATGCACTTCTTATACCTTTTCATATTTATGGTATTGGTTCTAACTCAGTACTAATACAAATACAATAACATCCTTTACATTCAACTTATGATAATCTACTCTACATGTTTATAATGTCAACATAATATAGGGTTATGACTCATACAAGAAGATGTGTTCATGTTCTATGATGTGTGTTTGATATGTTGTTATAACTAAGAGTAATAAATCAGAGTAATACATAGCTAAACTGATGTGTGTTTGATATGTTTTTATCCTTATTTGAGCTTACTGTATCTCCATATTAAGCTTACATGAATAACACGAGCTATGAACATAATCATAATCTAGTAATGTTTGAATATGATGAATATAGTATAAGCAACTTAATAGATAATGAATTAGTGTTGTATTTAGAATCAGTGCCTTTGTTTCAACACAACATATAGCTTAGTTCGAACTGTAATCAAGCACTATAACCTAGATAAAATAAAACTGGGTAAAATCATGAATTTTGGTAACACTTTCGTGACAATCGGGTCTCCAAAATTCGTAGCGGAAATTTTTCGGCTGAAAAAATGTTGTTAGGAATTTTTTCGGCTGAAACCGTTTTTGACCGAAAATTTGCATGTCAAATGTAATGACAAATTTATAATGTTTTCTAGGAATTCGTGTACAATGTTTTTCAGATGAATTATTTTCCCGTGGTAAACATATTTCGGCCGAAACGTTTATTTTTAATGGATTCCATTAAAAACTAGGTTTCAGCCGAAAGAATATTTCGACAAAAAACCTGAAAATGAGACTGTTTGCAGGAAACTACAAATTCTCTCCATCTTACTTCATCTTTGGAGGTAACAGACTCCTACAAATACTCAGAATTTAGATTCAGATTTGATACCAACATTTTTAAAATTGAATCTACTTTCATTGGGTATAATTTGTTTTCATTTTCATAGTTTTTATCTAATTTTATTTTATTTTATAAAAAAATCACTACATAATATTTTTAGGTGAGATTATGTTTCGGTGAAATGAAAAATCCATATCTCTAAAAATACATAGTGGAAAATTATGGAAAATTTATATTCATAATCCTTGAGTTGTTCTCTTCAAAAGGGTATTTTTAGATTTTAATTTTAAGTAAAAATTAAGATAGATACCGGTGGAGGAAAAAATGTTTTTAAAATCTGTAACTTTTCCAAATTGGTCAACTTAAAAAAATTCTAGAAATTATAATATTCATCCGTTAGATTCAAAACTATAGTCATAAAAAAGTAGAGTATTTTTAGATTGTTGCAGTATATTTCATTTTTCAAATACAAAAGTTTAATAATGGATACATTGTTGTGGGAAAAAATAACTCATGAGTTTTCCCTTCATTTTTAAGGAACATACTGTCAAACAATTGCCAAATTGACATATCAAATCTCAATAAAAAAAATTTGAAAAGTAGTTAGTGGAGAGATAACAAAATTCTTCAAAAGTTTTGTTTTTACAACAAAGTAAAATTATAAATAAAAAAAATACTTTTGTTTACCGGAAGTTGAAGAACCTATTAAAATTAAAAAAAAATTGTCATAAAACAAGAAAAAGTGTTACCCATCTTCATGATTTTTCCCAACCATAATCACAAGCTATGGCCTATTCCATCCATTCATGTTACCTTATCATAACATATTCAAGCTTGGTTAACTCTATACTAGTGTAATCCAGTATTCATTGCACTATTGATATGATAGATTCATTGTTTCCAGCTTCATGTACGATTGATTAAGATGAATTTGGGCTTGTCCCTGTACATGGACTAGTCATATTCGACCCTCTCCATGTAGAGGGAGATGGCTGAATTTGGGTCTGTCACTCTACATGGACAGGGACGTATTCAACCCTGTCCATGTAATGGATAATTGAAACTAGAAACTATTGAATGATCTTGTGCTTATATGTCCCATATAGTATTATTACTCTTCTGCATATTGGAAAAATTATATAAAATTTAGATTCCCATCTCCTTGACCCAACAAAGTAGATAAACTCTTTTTCCTCCACGTTTTTTCTTCCCTTTCCAAGTCGCAGTCAACAGGACTGTGACTTGGCCACCAGGGGCCAGCCCAATGGCCAAGTTGTGGGCATGCCAATGGCTTGGCCACAGGGCTGGGCCCCTGTGGCCAAGTCACAGTCATACTTATCCCTTCCACTACCTGATCAACCAACATCAAATTCTAATTTTCAGTAATTAATGTTCAACCAACATCAAATTTTGCAATTAGTGTTCAACCAACATAGTTGAACACTAATTGCATAGTTGTTTAATAATTAAAATATTTAAAACCGAGGTGTTTGTTGAAGTTTTCCATGTCCTTCTTTTCCATATAGCCATATAATATATGTTTTACACTAGTAGGGTGAGTCAACATTCCACGCCGATCCCAGTCAACTCAACCTCTTCCTTCTTTTAAAAAATCTTTCTGTAATCGGTTTACCTCCAATATAATGTTGGAAAATATGGAAAATATATTGAATGATCGAATTTCAAAACAAAACATCCCAGAAAATAATTTTCTAGATAACAAAGATAATGTAAGAATATAACCTAAACTACTCCATCAACGTCATTGTAGACATTACCATTTGGAACCATTAATTTTGTGAAAATTAAGATATTAAAATGCATCTTCTTCAAAATATATCTACCATTAAATCTCACATTACTATTTGTGGAAATAGGCTTCATTACAACAATGCTAATGGGAAGTTTAACAATGGCATATAATCCATTTTTATGCAAGACCTTCATCTTATTGTGATTAAAACATGTTGATTTTATTAGGGGGTGCGTGAGGTTATGAAGATTAAGCTCTTTGTTTTGTGGATTCTAATGCATTGTATTATATGTGGTGTTAGTGGATCCAACCATAGGGAACTTTTAAGGAATCTTAAAGAAATGTTCTAATACATTTCTTTAGTGGATCCAACCATAGGTAACTTTTAATGAATCTTAAAAAAATGTTATAAGGAATATATATGTGGTCTTAGTGGATTCAACCATGTTCAAAGATTATTAACATGCTATTGAGTTAATTTTGGGTAGTAATCCACTCAATGTTAGACTTTATTGCTTTCTATATTCTCAAAAGAGTGAGACAGAGTAAATGGGTAAAGACATATTAGAAGTTGAGATCATGTGTCTCAACAACAATGTATTCTCTTCTCTAGTGATATTAGCAAATAAGAAGGATAAGTCTCAAAGGATGGTCCTAGACTATAAGGAATTTAATAAATTGCGCTTAAATACAAGTTTCTCATTCCCACCATTAATAAATTATTAACTTGTATTTGTAATCCCCTTGCTTGCTGGTTTTCTAAATTGATTTCCCTTAGAGAACACAACTTCTGATTTCAATGACTTCTCTCTGTGGGTTTTATTGATTATTATGAAAAGATAGAGTTTTTATATTTTACCCCTTATCCCTTTAGTCACCAGTCCGTGCCTGAGCAGTCATCTAGGAGCCAAATCGATGGTCGTCACTTCGGTGTTTAAAGACCTATAGATTCAAATACCCTTCTTTTCTGTGCATGGATGATGAGTGAAGGATACTAATTTTCCCTTTTGTCTATCCCTTACTTACATCCAATTTGATTGATTCATGGTTGAATGTTTAGTCTTTGCACCTTCTTATGGATGAGTACCTCTACACCTTGATTGATTAAAACTTCAATTTCTGTCTGCGTTGTTAATTGCTTGAACTTGGGTACATATCTGCATTTTTATTGATAAACTCTGCATTGTGAATGATAAACCTTTGGGTTGAATGACAATCCCTTGGCGAATCCAACTTTTGATTTCAATGACTTATTTGTGTGGGTTTTATTGATTGCTATGAAAATATTGTGTTTTTATCTTCCGTCCCTTATCCCTTTAATCATCATTTCATTCCTGAGAAGTCGGCCAAGAGCTGAATCGACAGTCTTCACCTATAGATTCAAATTCCCTTCTTTTATGTGCATGGATGATGAGTGAAGGATAATAATTTTCCCTACTTCCTATCCCTTACTTATCTCCGAGTTGATTGATTCATGGCTGAATGTTTATTCTTTTCACCTTCTTATGAACGAGTACCTCTATGGATTGATTGATTAAAACTTTGATTACTTCGATTATATATATGACACTTAACAAGTCCTCCCAATATGTCCATCTATAAAGGACATGCACATATATATGACTTTGTGACATCTATTTGAATGAATATAAGAATTTTTTTTATTTCTTTTGTTTATAATAATAAAATATTTTGCAGTTTTTGTGTGAGAAATTTTATGAATAGAGACCGACAATACTGAATCGATGTTCCTTTACTACTGTTATTTTATGGTGTGCTTATAAATGCACATTAATTTTAGTAGATTATTAATAAATGCAAATTTTGATTTGAAATACTTTGAATTAGTATGTTTAAACAATGTTTTCTTATATTTGTTGAATTTGTTGTAATTTTATGAAAAATGATAGAATTAACAAAATTAAATATGAATTAAATATGACAAAAATAGAACAAAAATAACAGAATTAATTTTGTTAATTCTATTCATGATTGGTATGTTAATTTTGTTCATGGTGGTATGTTATTTTCTTAGCTTCATGCATTTTATGTTGTTTTGTTATCCAAATAGTCAATTAAATCTTAATTTTGAAACAAAACATTACATATAATTGATTTTAGAAACTATGGTATGATCTATTCTGACAATTTTTTAATATATATGACACTTAACAATTCCTCTCCATATGTCCATGTATAAAGGACATGCACCTATATATTACTTTGTGACATCTATAAGAATGAATATATGAATGTATTAACATCTTAGTGTGAGCATATTTGTTATCCTAGTTATAAATAGTTCTAGGTAAATGAAACATAGTATAATTGTTAAAATGGGTATATAAATATAAATTTAATGAAGGAAGTTTATAATAAACACCATTTATTTTTATATAATATTTTTTTTAGTACTTTTTGGAATTTTAGATAAATGAGAAATGATGTAAGTATTAAAGTTTTAAAATTTCGAACTAATTCAATATAAAGAAGGTAAATTTTCATCAATTTTGTGACAATCAAGACTCACTCAATTGCATCTTCTTCAAAATATATATCCGATTAAAACTGACATTACTATGTTTACAATAGGTTATGATGCACTTACATTTGAAATTATTGTCATGATTTCTCTCAATCTAGATTTCTAACTCCAACCAAGCCTCCCAATATTACATTTGCTCCATTTTCTCCACCCCATCTTAATATAACTTAATATTGAAGACAATTTAAAAATTACTTGTTTATATGTTCAAATTATACACACAAACAATAAATTTATAAACAATATGGATTTACTTAAAACTAGGAATTTGATATAAAGACATTAATAAATAATTTATAACCAATATGGATTTAGTTAATTTGATAGAGACATTTAATAATAATAAAATAATTTTTTAAATTTGATATAGAAATTTAACAATCCAAAGAATAGAGTAAGCATTTAAGTGATTAGTCTGTTCCTGAGTAGTCGTCCAGGGGCCGAATCTACTGTCTTTCACTCTGGTGTTAAAGACTTAGATTCAAATGCCCTGCTTTTCTGTGCATAGATAATCTCTTATTAAAATTGGTTGTGAGTTGGTTGTGAGGGGCCAGCCCTATGGCCAAGACGTGAGCATGCCCACGACTTGGCCACATGGTTGGCTCCCCATGGCCAACTCACAGTCATTTCAAACATTTTGTATTTTATAAAAAATTCATAAAAAATTCAAACTGTCCAACTTTTTATTTCAAACGTTTTGTATTTTATAAAAAATTCAAATCTTTAGAAATTCAATTTATAAATCCAATTTTACATATGTAATATTAGAGTATCATAA